>CM050404.1:15926133-16171133 GCA_027580255.1 Therioaphis trifolii | reverse complement strand
TGCAGACTTTCCTTGACACAGCCGTCGATCAGCTGTGCGCGTGTATACGATTCAAAACGTCACGCACGTCGTACCAGTAACATAATAATATTAGTGACTATAATAATACACCAATTTGAGTTTTGTCTTATTTTGTTTTTGTTTTTTCAAACAATAAACACACAACGCGTGTATTTCAAATAGAAATGCGATAAATATTATTCTCTTCCACCTACTACTCGAATTATCATTTCATCCATTAACCGTGCAACTAAGTACTATAAGGGCTAAATATTTTGAGAGCCTGTTGAGCTATGAGTACAGTGTACATACTTGAATAAAAAAACAAATACGATACATACACTGTGCGTATTTACATAAATATATATTATAAATTTTATATATAAATACTTAATAATTGTATATTTTTCAACCAAATCCATAGAAATCTTAGAAGTTTATTAAGTGTAGATAAATGTATGATGCTAACACGTTTATTTAATTAACATTTTTTTTTAAACATTCATTAATTTTTTTATACGTGAGCTGATAACAATGTTGCAATCACTATTTTATTGATTTTACTGATAGCAATATAATACGATTAAAATTAATTAGAGTTATTTTAACTTGATTTGAGAACAGCTGATTTGTACAACAATGACACAACATTCATTGGCAACTTTACTGCAAATAGTTCGCGTTAAAGTTTACTTAAAAATTCATCAATAACCCTATAGATTGTTACACACGGCCAACAAACTGCCGATCGATAATTTTGCACGAAATAGTCACGTTATATAATTTATAACGACGTATTTAACTAATAAATTAAATCAAGACTCCGAAAAAACGTGTACTTATCAGCGATCGCGTAATTAATTTAGAAATATTAGTGCGATGAAATTCATAAACGACGTTAAACATTAACTTCTGACACGTGTATGATGTATTTTACATTCGATGTTGAAACAAAACGTTTAAAAAATTCAATTAAGAAATATTTTGTTGAAATATATCGACGTGAATTCAGTGATTCGTAGCTGCTCCGGATACACTTGTTGCAAAAACACTAAATATTCTACCACAGTGGTTTCCTCTGTAGAACAAGATTGCAATTAATTTTCTCCAGTACACACGTACAGCCATTTACACTTTCGTGTGCATATTTATTTCTGAACACTACAGCCGCGTTTCAAGTGCATTAGTACGTATAATAATGACGAGACGTACCTACACTCACTCAGTGGGTTATAGCAAAATAATGTAATGATCATGTTTTCGACAAAAACGAGAGACCTGGGAATAATAATTGTGTACACGTAAAATTTATTATAAAATATGTAAATATAATATACGAATTCGCGTACATTTCCACGAGCCCCGTCATCATCATCATCGCGGAGACGACTATGAAAATGTTCATAATTACGTATATTTAACTACTCACTAATAGTGAGTCACTATACTGTTATATAATATAGGTACCTGTAATTTTGTCGAGCTAGTCGATCGCGTGTAGTATATACATATAAAATATACTATGTGTGCCTTTAGTCACGTTCCTAATCTGTTGCTCGTCGGATTTTCAGATACTCAGACAGTGTGTAACTGTATGTAAATGAAAGCGCAAAAACTAAAATGTTTTGCGTGTGTAGAATGGGCATTACAAGATTATTGATGTTGCTACGGCCATCACGGCAGAGACGAACCCGGCAAAAACGTATATAACTACCAATAAATAAATACATATACACGCGCATATTTATACATGTTAACACATATATAAACTATGTGCGTCTCGTGTGGTTTTATTTGATAATTTTTTTTTTTTTTTATTTCTTTGTTTGCCATGTTTTGTTTTTGCCACCAAGTGTTGATGACAGTTGCACGTGTGGAAATATATACATTTTCTAAATCCCGGACAGTTTTCTGTTGTTCGTTTTGGGATTTATTTTTTTATTTTTAGAGTATTTTATAACTGTACATTATCCATTTATCATCCATCATTTAGTTAATACTAAACGTTCCATCAGATCGTATTATTACAATAATTACAATATTCCTAAAACAATTTATGCCTTTTTAACGCATAAACTGTTTTTACTTTTGTTTTTAATTTTAATTTAAGATTCCATTACTTTAACTTGACTGACATATCATCACGTGCTCATTATTATTATTATTATTATTTATTTATTTATTTATTTATTTATTACATTATTATTAAAAAGGTGTTTTTTTCGTTTAAACTTCATTTTGGTGTTAATCCTTTTATTTAAACATATATGCGTGCTGTTGTGGTGAGAGCTTTTTGTAGGCTTTGGTGTAATAAATAATTTGATTATATAAACAAAACGTATAAATAAATAATATTATATATAACCTTAAAACACTCTTAAATCATTGTTTAAAAAATATTATTTACATTGCATACATAGTTGTTTAATTTATTTTCTGTTTGGTGTGCAGGGTTTTTGGTTTGCAGTGTTTTACATTTTGTTTTTTATTTAATTTTTTTAGAAATGGAGCATCGATTGATAACTATGCTTTGATATTTAATTGTTATTGTAAAACACAAATTATAGTTATTTTAATCACAGGGAGGATATTTATGCCACATTTTAATTGCCTGTGCCTTATTAAAGTCACGATACTATTACATTGGATGACAATGCTTTAGGTTAATTTTGATCTATTGTTATTAAACTTTGAGTAAATTAACTTTGTAATATATTGTTTTAAATTAACACAGTAAATTTCATTAGCAATGTATAGTAGTTTCTGTATTATGTAAATTAATGATTAGCACGATGTATTATTATTGACGTAACGTCACCAATGTCTATAAACATTTGAATTTTGAAAAAAAAACCACATAAGTTCGAATGGCAATTGAAATGGAAATAGTCATGTGAAGTAGAATAATTATTTGAACATGTTATCATTTTCTAAAGTACTAGGGAAAAATGGCATGGTACTAAATAACGATCCCGAGTAACACACTTTTAGGCCATATACGATTAATAATGTAACGCACTACGAGAGGATGTGAAGGGGTCGTTGAGCTTCACTGAGCATTACAAACCCTTCGGTGCTCTACTCCCACTCCTTACCACTTCGTCAAGGAGTAGCATTAAATGTTTCGTGACGTATCTATTTAAGACAAGTACAGTTTTTCTTTTTAACAAATTAAATACCACTTATGATTATTAATTTATTACTCACTTTAACTGTGAAATATAGCCTGAAATAATAAGTACCTACTATGAATTCAAATTCGTGTAAATATTTCTCAAATGAAAGTAGAGTAAAATAAAATCAGAAAATAAACAAAAACATAATAATTTCTCCTCGCAAACTACTGAAAACACATATACCACCATAAAGTGCTAAAAGGAAACTGTTTAAATTAGTCTGGTGTGTAACTCCAAGATTTGATTTTGATCTTAAGTATGTACTAGTTTTTTTTTTCTCATATTAATTACAACTCACTTGTCAGTAAAAGCATTTGACCGGAATATAATTCATAAATAAATAAAAATAAAATTGTAATACAAAATGTCATATTAAAGTCATCTCAATGAGTAATGAAGTACTTACATATTATATACTATTGATTTACCGATCAAGTATATACTATATACGATACTAATGACATAACCATATCGCAGACATGTTATAACGACAAATAGTCGATTGAATAAAATAATAGAATTCCTCTCAATTTTCTGATACTTACTCACAACTCCCGATGTCAAATAAATAAGTTCTGATTTAAACGAGTAACTTATAATTTATATTTTTGTGAATATACGTCCCAAGTCATACCAATCATGTTCATATAATTTCTTTATAGATTATACTACCGTATTCAGTTAAATAAATAAAATCTCAATTCAAAAGAGAAAACTCATTTTAAATACATTGCATGACCGTATTTTATACTTTTCATGAAACTTATTGTACGTGTTAGCGTATAGATATGCTATAACTATATTACATATAACATAAAAATCGATAGTACTTACTATTGCTGAAACTCAATTTGCTGTGTTTGTATTCGTTAAGTCCCGTAATACCTTTCCAGACGAGCATTGATTTCATAAAGCATTCCGTAATAACATTCTAAAGAACTTAATACCATAATAGTGTCAGTGGCATAACACAACAACCTGTGGAAACGAATTTAAATTATATTTTCAATTTATAGAACGAGAGATGTAATTTTAATTGATTTAATTAATACTGTAAATTAATCTTTCAACTTTTCTTTGATTAAATCTACAAATATTAATAATAACGAATACATTACTTCGTCATACAGTGTACACCTCATGTTTAACTATTCAATCTAATCATCGGCGTAAACAACGCATAATTTGATTTTTATACTTATAAAATGTCGTTTTATTGTATTCATATATTTAGCTCGTATACCTGCCCGAAAAATAATATGGATAAATGTTACTCAACGAACGTTTCAATTGACCCACATGACAGGAAGTCTCTCAAACAATAATGAGTTAGACCGTAACGATTTCGATGTACCTACCCTGTTCAACTATAAATCTGAAAAGACCACACGCACTCGTCAATTAATGAGTGTAAAAAAGTAGGTTATTTAATCTCGCGCGGTAAAAAAAATAAAATTCCGAAAATGACATCAGCAAAATAGATATTTTAATTCTGTAAAATGATGTACATAAATATTCATAAATTATTAATCTACACTCCGTACCTATCTTATAATAATATAATATGTTAATAATATATTTTAATGTATGCATTCACATGTCTACAAAATATACTCATGTGCATATATATTTAATAATCAGGTGACAAAAGTCAGAATATATTTTGACTTTTACCTATTGAAAACAACATTTTAAAATATGTGCTCTATTCAAATATATAATTCACGGACGTATTAGACCAGGGGTACCTAATTATACATAAACATACAAAGTTACGAACGTTTTCGAACATACACGAGTGACTGGGTCAAGAAAGGTTAAATATCTTTTTAAATGTAAAGTAAATTCGTTGTTCGTCGTAATCCTATGGGAAAATAATTCATTACTGCATACGCAGTCGAGAAAACAGATAAAGCGAAACGGTAATAACAATACTCGATAACGTAGTATAGATTCAAAGATGATAGTGCCTAATACAAAATACGTATCCGCGTATGGAACTTTAGTTCGCATGAACGTTATGCGAGATAAACGAGTAATAATAAACGTTGAACTAATTTAATTAACGCGATTCCTGTATAAAAAAAAAACAAAAAACAAAAAAACAAAAACAAAACGGAAAAACATTCACGATCGCATGTCGGGCGGCGATGCATTTCGAAAAAGGCCCGTACACTCCTCCGCATGGGTGTAACAACGTTTTATAAACATAATACGGCGTCGTCGTCGCCGTCTCGTCCGCGTGTAACAGATGAAATAATCCCCCCGGCGCGGCGCGCGCGATGCTCACTAAAACTCGAGGCGATACGTTATGAATACTTAACGACCAGCGGCGTAGATTTATGAAAGCTTTTCGGAATAAAACGCGGAATAAATCTCACGGCGTTTCCGATGTAGATAATTACGCGTAAACGCGTTGCGTGCACGTCGCGTCGTGTGCGTATTATGCGATATTACGCGCGTCTCGCGATACGTCCATGGAAATAATGTGAGATTAACCGTTACTTTCTTCTTTCCTACCAGATAAGTTCTTAATCGCAACAGACTCAATGTCATGCCTTCAATTTCTTATCTCTAACCCCTTCAAGTCTCAGGTTTCCCCTCTTGTTCTTCGTATAAAGTATATTCAATACCTATTATATCAAAAAAAAAATTTACTATTCAGTTCCTCTGGGTTCCCAGCCGTGCGGGAATTCGCGAAAATGAGATAGTTGACTCATCGACCAAATCATCCTCAAACTTAATATGCCCTTCTATTTCTCTAATGCCCCATCTCGCTCCGATTCTTCGACGCCACGTTCACACACCCTGGTCTTCCTATTGGAATAACTCGCCAGCACATTTTGCCTCCAGTTATAAATTAATAGTTCCTGTCGTACAAAAAAATATATGATTCAAAGATCTTATTTTATCCAGATCCCACATTATAAAATTTAACCGTCTTGGTTCTTCCCATCATATCCTACCTTCCCATGCTTACAAACTAAATCTTAATGATTCTCCTCTCTGCACACTCCACCTAGACGAAAGCATCTGCGATTTAAACCATATTCTATTTGATTGGCTTTCGTTATTCTCTAAACGTCTTGACCTATTCAATTCTCTGAATTCCCTCTATGCACCCTTTAATATTCCTGATATCCTCAATTCAAATTCCGAACCCGCTATTACCCTTATTATCTCTTTCATCCACGAGGCTGGCTCTCTTATTTAAAATTTGTAATTATTTATTTTAGAATGTACTATGTATTATTGTTTTTTAATTAATTGTCAAGCTTAATAGTTTTCACTAAAAGCTCAAATAAAAAAAAAAAAAAACGTTACTTAAGAACATGCCAATTTTCCCTGAAACGTTGTACGCAAAATATGTGAATAACACACACACACACACACACACACACACACACACACACACACACACACACGCATAGACATTCGCGTGATATCGTTTTGATGATAAAAAAAATCAAAATCGAAAAAATATATTTAGTGATCTCACGTCGTCGTGTCTCCTCGTTTAGCCGCCGTCGAGTACAGTGTAACGTTTCTGATCGCCGTCGATTATGTTTCAGGGTGCAGCCGAGCTACCTGTACCAGGCCGGTCAAGCGGCCAGCGCCGCGTACCTAGGCGGCGGTGGTGTCATGCCGCTGGCGCCCACGCACGCCGCGGCCATGGCCGCGGCCACTTCGCAGTTCTACGAGTATCAGAACGCGGCCGCAGCCGCGGCCGCCGCAGCGGCCCTGTCGTCATATCCGTCGCAGTACGCCGCCGCAGCCGCAGCGGCCGCATCATTCGACCCGTACACAACGGCAGCCGCAGGTAAACACAGCGAAATAATAATCGTCGTCGTCGTCTCGTCGGTTGACGGAAATCCCCCCCGAACCGATATCGGCCGATCCGCCCCGGGCACTGTGGGTTTTCGCTCAAAGATCGCTGGCCTTTGAACGCAGAGCACAAGAAACGGCCCATCACTCCTGCCGCGACGTGTGCCCCGGATCGAAATCGTTATGTTTTGCCCGCACGAACGTCACCGTTCGATCGTTCACATAAATCGCTCCCGGAGCCGACGCACGTGTGGCCTTTGGAATACAGACGCGAGGCAGTGATGCCGAACCGTCTCGAAACGCGCGCCGTCTCTTCGTCTCGCACAACAACTCGCGCGATCTGGCGCGTCTTCGACGACCCGATCCACAGCCACGGTAGAGTTTAAACTAAGGTGACCATACGTCCCGTTTTGAACGGGACAGTCCCGTTTTTTGAATCTCTGTCCCGTTGTCCCCTGGGAAATCTTCGGAACGCTAAAATGTCCCGTTTTCAAAAAGTAGACAAAAAAAATAATGAAAATAAAATTTATTAACAATTTGTTCTTTGACGAAATATCGTTTTTAGAAAAATATACAAGTATTTAATTTTGTAAGTACTACAGAAATTTGCTAGTAATATTATTAAACTAAAAATATTTGTTTGTAACAAATAATTATGTTTTTTTTTTTTGTCCCGTTTTGATTCAAAAAATATATGGTCACTTTAGTTTACACCGAAGAATCGACGAAAATTTCACTCGTTATGCAAAGTTGCTTCTGATAATCTGACCTGACTACCCCTACACCGCGCGATATTCTCGACGCATCGAATATAGTTACCGAAACAGTTTCTCGACTCGGAATCCCGTCCCTGGCCGATCTCCGCATTTGGATATTTTGTTTTACTGTCCCCCGTACAAACGCAGTGCGATATAGAGCTGTACGCGAGTGCGTATTTGTTTAAGACGCAAATAATGCGATTCGCAATAGTATTGTAGGAGGTAAAATGTGTACGACGCGCACTCGTTTTTAACAGTGGTGCGCCCGTGGCGGTCGAAAATAATAAATTAAGATTATGGCTCAATACAAGCATCGCGTTGATAACCCTTGAGGGGGGTCGTCGGGTTGAATGATAATTATTACGAACACATAAAACCAGAGGTGCGATAATTTATTTCCGTTTTAAACCGGGATGTAGCAACAGCGTATTATATTATACCGAATAAAACGCACGTAATTCCGAATTTCGAATACTGGTCACTAAAAAAAAAAAAACATTTTCGTTAACACTAATTTATATTAAATTAGGTGTAGGGTGTAGGCCGGATAGTCTCCCGTGACTATTTATTTTAACCGAAAATAAATATTCGAAAAATCAAAATCGATAAAATTCTATAAAAAAAATAATAATAATAATAACTCAAATTCATACCGTTGAAGTATATTAAAACATTTGATTGAAATCGTGCATTAAACGCAGCCGTAATTATGTATAAACATCTACGTTTTAATTCTTTGAAATAAGATACACGTTTTAAACATTCATCCGTAAAATCTATAAAAACCCAAAATCAGTAATTTATAGTTGAGAAACCATTTCAAGGAGAAAAGCTGAGACAGAAAAATTCTAATTTTACAGTGTTTTTTTTTTTTTACTGTAAATTTTAAACGAGACGTTACGGGCGACATGTTTTTTATTAATATTATTTTGTAGTTTCATAGAAATTTAAGCGTTTATAGGATGGTCATGTTTTTGTGTGGGACAGACGAGAGAAATTTTTTATGTTTTCCAATCACAATTATTACGCTTCAATTAAAATTGTTTTATCAAATACAACGTGTAGGTACGTAAATAGGAGTATCCCGTTTTTTTTTTCAATTCCATAGCATAATAATACGAACATCAAAAACGTTTATCGATAGTCTTTTCCGTCGAAACGTGCCGACCCTACCAACGATTTCCAGCCTGCACGCCGCGCCAACACGTCACAAAACACTAAACGTTTTTCAGCGCGATATTATAACGTAGAAAAATGTATAATATTGTGCGAGCGTTTCGAGAATACGTGTGCGTCGCGCTCGCCCGAACCGTCCGTAGAGGTATTTTTTGCTGAACTAGCGTACAGGTACACGAGGCCGCGCGTGTGTGAAACTTAAAAGTTTACCGCACGTGTCGTGGAAATATCTTCGAATACGAATTCAATCCGACGCACCTACCGCCACGATAAATTAAACCGCTCTTTTCATAAAGTTCACCACCGCGATCCGTCACCTCCCCCGCCCCCCTTAGGGCCTACGTACTCTTCTGAAAAACTTTACCTGACCTAAGATCTAGTTGTTCTCGAGACTACGGATCGCGATCGTACGCCACACCCGTTCCTCCCGACAGTCCGCCGTGTGCACGCCCAGGCGCGTCCTTACATATCTTTTGTGGGAGGGGGGGGAGTTTGGCGAAAACACTAGCGCGTTGTGGTTTCTAGGTAAAATTATTTTATCGAAAATGTACCTGTTTTGAAAAAAAAAAAAATATCAAGTTTTGGATCCAGATATTATCCGAGGGGGGGGATGGAGGGGTGATTACAATTTTTCCAATACTGAACATGCATAACTATACAAGCAGAAAAAATAATAGCTCAAGGGGGGTATTTACTCTATCCCCCCCACCCACCCACAAGGACGGGCCTGGGAGCGCTCGCGCCCGGGTCCTCGACGTCTTACGGAATCTAATGATGCATTTTGTTTTTGCCGTTTGTTTATTTAGCTGGTGCCGCCAACTACGTGACGCCGTATTCCTACGCGGCGCTGCCGAGCAGCACTGCCGGTCTGCCGACCGCGGCGAGCTCGGCCAGCGCGTTCACCGGCCTGTCGCCGTACACCGCGGCGGCCGCCCAGCAAGCGGCGTCGCTGCAAGAAGCGCGGTTACAGTAGCATTGTCAATTCAAAGCTCGTGCCCTCCGTCCTAGATTACGAATTTTTCAGAGTCAGGGACCTCGGTAGTGTGTCGTAACACGATAAAAAAAAAAAAAAAAAAACAATTTAGGAGTAAATCTATACGATTATAATGAATACTAATATTAATTGTAAAATTATATATATATATATATTCATAAAATTAAAAAAAAAAACATTAAAAAAAAAAAAACAAAAAAAAAACAAAACAAAAATCGTTATTAAAAACGAATTTGTCCACAGCTTACCAAAAAAATCTTAGTCTAGAAACGTATTAGATAATTATTATTGTGTAGTGTTTAGCCATTGTGGTCGAAACCTGGTTTATGTATGTATGGATTTGGAAATGGAAATGCACTTGGGTGGCTTTATTCGACCGCCCGCGTATTTCCTTTCCGATTTCAGGAGGGTATTGATTGCACGACTTGTATAATTATCCGCGTATATTTTTGAAACAATCATCCTTCCCCGATCGTCGACACAAAATAAAATCCATACAATTATTTGCCGGCCATTTGAAATCACATTTTATACGACATTGCGACCAATGCGACGTATTGTAATGATTTACCTAATTTACAAGTGGTACAACAAGCCTCTATTATATATAATATTATACTGGTTACACGACCGTGCAATTGCATCTCAAACGCATATTATATTATTATTTTGTTTAGTTCAATTTTATTATATATTTTTCGATTATTTATTTTATTTGTGTATACAAATTATTGTTTATTTAATATTTTAGATTTTAATTCATATTATTATTAATTGAAAAATGTCGTTTTTCACGTTAATCCTAGACAATTATTTTTGGGCAATTAAAAGTCTTAACAATAAAGACGTATTATTAAACGGGTTCAGTATAATAAAGTTTTGTGCCAAACATTCAAAACATTGGGCAGTTTTAATGTGATATATTTGATAAAAGTAACTATCCCAAAGTGAAAGTGCAAATAATTATGTGCAAGAAAACTTGTCAAAGAAAATTATTTAAATTAGATAACCTACTGATTGGTAGGTACTTACACTTAATAAACATATGTATCTAAAATATAATTTATTTATAAATATAATTTATTTATATATCATAACAATTTATACTAATAGCCATCCAATTATCATATTAAGTGGTTATTGTTTTATTATGAAAAATAAAACAACTAAATAACAGTTTAAGCATATAATTAATATGATAAAATTTAATTTTGTTTTTATTTTTATTTTTATCCGTAATTATTATCATATAATATATATTTAAAGAATTATCGATAAAAATATATAAATATATATTATATACCTAGTCTGTAATGTAATTTTATTTTTTGTTTTAACTTTTAGGTTAGTTTATTATATAAAGAATTTATATCATAATTTTAAAAACAGCCACATCTCTAGTCATGTGTACAATAAGATTATTAATCAATTTTAATTTTAAGGGAAAATATTGTATATTTAATTAGTTAACTTAATATTATTATCACGTACCTATAAATTTATAATGTATTTATACATAAATATATATATATATATATATATATATATATATATATATATATATATATATATATATATATATATATATATATATATATATATTATTAAATAAGTTTATTTTATACATGTTTAATATTTTTAAGGTGATATTTAACGTCAACTCTATTAACCAAGCACAAGGTAAAGTAATCAATTTTTATAAAGACAATTATTTACGAACATTTTTCTCGATTTATAATAGCCAGATAAAGGCGGCCATTTTCCAGACTACGAACAGAAACACTCCTCTCCGGGTAGCTTCGTCAAAACTCCATAATTTTTTTTATAAATATATGAGCTTAAATTTAAAAAAGAAATTACAGGAATTTATTTTCTATTTTGAGCATTTATAGATTAGAATTAATTTAAACTGGTGCCACCCTCTCTTATATATTTCTTATTTTCTACCTATGTATAACAATCAAGCTTGTAGTACATTTTTTACTCTACTCACTCATTCATAAAACACTAATTTTTATATAAAAAAAGACTGAAGATTGTTTTTTACACTTAGAACCAGTTATTATTACGAGTGTTTTTAGAATTTAGATCGATATAGACCAGGTAAAAATTGTAGTTCCATTTTTAAAAGTAGTTGTATAGTATTTTTCTAAAAGTGGGGTATATGAATCGAATTTGTTTATCGTAGAATCAAATTAACAATTTTTACCGGTTTAACTCAAATACTGGGTGCAGTGTCCGCAGATAGCCTGCAAAAAATTTAATTTTCCTCGTATGAGATACAACACTAAATAGTACTTAATTAATTTCAAAAGGGTTCGAGCCCTCTCCCATTTCCCGGCCCAACTTACTAAATTACTAGTATATACTTCCATAAGAAATAAAAGCTAAATGTACAAAATAAAAATTAATGTATTATTATGTTCAATCTGGTGTGCCTTGTAAATTACATAAAAGTGAATAAAAAATAAAAATAAGAATAATAGATGTATATTTTGATATATAAAAAAAAATTAAACAAAAAAAATGATAGTATTGACGTTCATCTGTATTTAATTCAATTGTTATTGATTTGTTACCTATGATAACGATAATTACTTGGTAATCCGACAGATTTGATATTATTTTTCGACTAATTGTATATATTTACAGATACAATGCGCAGGAAAAGAATATTTTGTGTTTTTGTGTACTTAAAAAATTTAAAACAGAACGATGTACGAACATATCGATGTTGATTATAATTTTTTTTTTAATTTTTGAAAATTAAATTTTGTGAATTTTTTAATAATTAATTTGATATAATTTAATTTCACAAGGCTATTTAATATTGAAACTCATACAATTTGTAATAATAAAAAAAAATTTAGTCGTTATTGTTGGCAAAAATATAGCCAGTGGTGAAGCTAGTCATATGGGAAATATTCCGGTGCACCATATTTTGAATGACGTGTTTAACGTTATGTAAGAATATTATTATAAATATTATTATATTATAAAATTATTTAAAAATTATTATATATGTAAGCTTATAAATGTGGTGATCAATTATATCACATTAGTTTATAAAATAAAAATTCAATGGAATTTAGTCAATATTAATGGTTAATTTTAAGACATAGTTGTATAATAAATTAAATACATGTTTAAAAATAATCTTGTAGCATTGTTTTATTTCTGTGTTAATTATTAATTAACTGCACTTACTTCTTAAATCCTTAATTCTTATACTTCTATCCAGAATTCATAATTTTAAACTTAAAGGAAAAAAAAATAATTAGAAAATTAGGAAATAAAGAGTCAACAAAATACAAACAATTGTCTTATTCTATGAACGTTTAATGACTTTAAAATTGACATGCATACCTGTAAGTTGTTTTTGATCAGAAGTACTTGTATAATCTAAATGAACGTTCTTTTAAAATATTTATTAGAATAAGAACTTCTGATTTTAGATGTATTCTTATTTACTTTATGTTCACCTTATTATCTCAAACATCCATTTCCATTAAATAAAAAAAGGTCTAAAATAAAATCCAAAAGAAAAAAATTTTGTTTCACGATGTGTACCCGTCTATGTTTTGAATGAATACAATATTAATTTAATATTGAAATACCCAGTAAATAAATTATTAGTAAATATTTCTTAAAAATGTATAATATCTTATTTTTACTGAGTTTAGATAGTAATTTTACGTTATTATAATTGTTTAATTAATATATAGAAAATATTAAAACAACAAAACACAATCCTAATTTGTAATTTAGTGATTCTTAATTTTCGTCTTTCTATCACATACACATGTATACAATATGAGCAGTAAGTAAATAACAAGGTTTTTTATACTGAACATTTGAAAACGCTTTTGAATACGAATAAAATCAATTCGTTTTTAAGATATAAAGTAAACATTTACAAACCATCTTAGCAATCATATGTGTACATCATTTCATACAAGGTTTTACCGAATATTGCGATAGTTAACATTTTACAAGACACCAAGAATACCTAACATATGTATATTATGTATATTAAACTATTGAAGTCTGCCCAACGGCTATATTTCACATCTATTATCATGGTCGTCAATTATTTATATTCCTATATTTGATATAATTTGAACAACACGTTTACACTTATTCCAAAAAATAAGTGATGAATGAAAATAAAAATATTTTAGGAGCTAACAGCACTTGTTAATAATATCAGAGTGTAAGTACTCCATATAATTAAATATTATTTTACAAGAAGTTGAATATTAATTGTTTATCAAGTGATAATTACTTGAGAGTTAGGTAAGTTTATGTCAAGTATTATTATTTAGCAATACTCCATTTTAAACTAATTTTTGTATTGATTTTGAACAAGATTTACTCTGAAATCATTGAGATCCATTAACTATAACTCAGCGTCAATTATTATATTTTACTATTATAAACTAAACAATTAAAATCATTATAATACTTAAATTCAAATTTTGATAAATATATTTTTTTTTCAATGAGTTTTAAATTTGTTTTAATTTATATATAATGCCTTTTACATAATGATAAAATTACTGCAATAATATCCTCTTCTGGTGTGTTTACTTCTGCCAGGGGACCAACGCAATTAGCGTCTTATATTCAATGGGAACTGAACTCGAAGATTGCAGGTTTCGCTACTCTTATTAATATTTTGGGAAGCTATTAATAATTTTAGGATGTTAAACTCTTAAAACCTCCCTGTTATGCCTATGGGCTTAACTATCCTTTAAGTTTCTACAAGCCTTTTCAAAATATCAAAGAATTCTAGGAATTTTTTTACGTTTTATTGATTTTAGAAAACAAAAAAAACCCATTTACAGATTATAAATATTATACACTTTATTGACAGTTAATATTAATTAGGTACTTTTATAGTCTCAAATTTATTAATAAAAAAATTGCAAAATATTAGATAAACATATGCCTATCTAGTTCCTAGTAATAAAATATTGGTTCTGTTTAAATATAAATGATTTAATCTTATGATATCATTCAATATATTTTTATCGTGTTGAAATATAGTTTTGTAAAGGTGTATATTGTAGATGAAATAAATCACCGTTAAAAAACCGGTAACCCAGTGGTAAAGGAAATTCATCCTTCATACAGATAATGGTGATAAATAATTTGTTTAGTAAAATAATGCGGAGCAAAGCTCTAGTTTAGTATGCCTGATAAGTATATCAACCGATAGCATATTTCGCCATTTTTAGTCTAATAATTATAGGTGTGTTTTAGATTCTGAGTGGAGACAAGGATCTATTGGTTTTACAATTATATTAATTTTATTTTTTCTAAATGGTAGTTTCTGCCTAGAGGCTTTTCTTTCCTCTCGCTAGTTTTTCTAGAGGTGAGAAAAAACTACCGAAAGCCCGAACAAAAGCGGTTGAATTTGCCGTAAACGACGCTTTAACTAAATCGATTATATTTATTTATATTTAGTCATAGCTTGGAAATTAATATTGCTAGAAACTTGAAATTTTCACCATATATTAATAACGTATTTTTACTTGCTTTAAAAAAGTTACAAAAAAAATTGACAACTTTGGGCTACAAATGGAACGTTGAAAACAACTCATTTTTTTAAATTAATTTCGAATACAATTTTTAACGTTTTGATGCTAAGACTTGGAAATTTAAAATGGCCTTACTCATATACTCATCTAACTACACTGGAAAATTTTCAAAAATCGTTACTCAAGTAATTTACTTTTTTTACAATTGTTTAAGTTAATTGTTTTACGACTTTCACGAAATAGACTATTTATATATTTTCAACTTTAAAATATACATTAAAAAACTTTGGACTATCAAATTATTATGAGCCTTTGGATACAGATAGAACATTTTTTGAATCTTATGGTAAAATTATCTTTCGTCAAACAAAAAAACTTTAAACAGGTTTAATGAAAAAAGCTAAGGTTAATAAGTCTCAAAATGGTAAAATATATAAACAATATATGTGTATTCTAAAGCTTTACTCAGAATCGTTCCACTGTAGAAGTTTTCTACAATTTCTTTGAAATTCATCCACACATCCCCATTATCTGGTTCGAGGAACGAAGAACATTCCATGGGGCAAGTATGACTTTTTTTTTGTCATCAAAATCTTGATTTTGATTTTTAAAAATTTTGATTTCTTAATACCGTGGAATTTTTCTTTTACCAAATAATTGGTAAAATATTTTCTCGTATGTATCCCTCAGTCTATGAAGATTGAATGGAAAAATGATTTTTATAAACATTTAACGTAGATATTTGAAAGATATAAAAATAATCGATTAATCGACATTTCAATTAAATGCTTGTAAACATAAAATCCTTAATTATAAATGACGATGTTTAAGATTTTTCCGTATCGTTATTAATTAGAAAAGTATACAAGTAAGATTATACTAAATATTCAGATTTGAATATCAAAAATTAAAAGTACAATACTTTCAAAGTTATATGTTTAGCCAAAAAATGGTCAAATTCTTTTTGAAGTGTCTTTTTTCAATACTTACCGGTATTAATAATACCCTTTATTATTGATAATTGATGAAGTTTTCAAGTTTCTAACACCAACACTTTTTAAGATAATAAATAATAATATCATATCAAAGAATAAAGAAATGATCATATCATAATATCATCATATCTTATTATATTAATATTCTGTAAAGGACTCAGTGATATATTGAAAGGTATTCAGCGTATACCCAATACGCAATTTTTATTCAAAGCGTATGACTCATGCAAAATTAATGATACGCTAGTATATCTACCATCTGACTAATGTAGTGTAACTTAAAGGGATTATACGAAAAATATAAGTAATACAACTAGGTAAGTACTTCGATTGCTCTAAGATAAATTTAGTGACCCATAACTCATAAGCAGAGTTAGGATGTTGATGACTTATGCATTTTTTTCCTTTGATTCTATACAATGCTATCCTAGCTAAAAATTTGATTCATCCCCTCTTGATGCAGAATATTCTAATTTTATTTTGCATTTTTCGGCATTTTTAGCTATAAATGCATTTTTGACGTCATTTTTCAACATTTTTTAGTCATTTTCTCATTTTTTAGATCATTTTTTGTAGTTTTTGTACAATTTGGCGCAATTTAGATTTTAAAGCAAGTGCAGTTAAACCTAAATTTGTTCACAAATTTAATTTATTTAAAATCTGACTTTGGATACCTTCAGAAATAACTCAGTTGGAGACGTCCGGGATGTTATTATCTGAGTCAATTCAAAATGCATAAAAAAAATTGAATCTTTAATCCAAAAAGCTCCAAATAAAATCGAACAAATAATAGCAACCAAAATGGAGAATGTCATTTTGAATAATAATGGATTTAAAATTGTAACTAACACTTCTGAAATGCTAGATGGCAAAGCCACAAGAGGAGAAGATATCCCAGAAGATCTAACTACTGATGACATGACCTACTTCAAGTATGCACCCATAAGGCCATAACGTCCGTTGATGTCGAGCGAAGTTTTTCATCATCCAAATATTTATTAACTGATCGACGTCATAGTCTTTTGTTTGAAAACATCAGACACCATTTAATTTTACAGTGCAACAATTCAATATTAATATTATTAATGAGAATATTTTTAATACAATTTTTTAAATTTATATTTTTTTTTTAAATAATTTTATATAATGCTTAAAATGTAAATGTCTGCTATTGTTTATTATTTTATTAATATTATAATCTATAATTCATATTTCAAATTCCTATTACACCCATCATCATGCCCATATCTCTAATAAAAATTATTATTTATAAATACATTTTTTCACTTACTTTATTAGTTTTTTAGATCATTTTTAAGGTAATTTTTTGAAATTTTTAGGGCATTTTTGCATTTTTTGTTTGGGCATTTTGTGTGATTTTTAGGTCATCAACATCCTTACAGGTACTCTACTCATAAGTAATAATGTAACAAAAAAAATTTTGAATGCATTAACCAAAAAGACACAGAAATCATTTGTCCATCAGCTTAGAATGTAAAAAATATTAAATAAAAAAACGAGGACATTGTTTGGTTCATTAAGTACCTGGTACCTGATTAGGATAAATAGTAAATTGTTCGAGCAAAATGAAAAAAAAATTATTTTGACTGTAGTGTATACCTACCTATATTATGGTACTTGCGTTATTACCACTCGTAAAGGTGTAGGTACCTACTGATATAATATGAAAGTGAACCGCGATCCCGTCGAGCAGCTTTATTAGGTATAATGTATAAGTTTAGAACTAAAACTTGTTCTATAGATATTTACGATACTAACCTATGTGTTGGACTGTTGACAGGATGGAAACAAAATCTTAAATTCGTTCTTATTCTTGATGTTTACTTATTTTAGATTGTCATTGAAAAACGGCTCTATTAATTTTACAATGATTTTAATTTTTTTTTTCTTCTTCTACTAATAACATATTGTTACATACCTACTTAATAAATGTTTCGAAAAATTTGACAAATGTTGGGCTGAAAATAGAACTTTAAAAATACATCTCGATTTTAAAAGATTTTACTAATAATTTTTTTCTACTCGATAAAACGTTTCGAAGATGTAATATAACCTTAACAAAATGATAAACTAAATTCTAAAAAAATTTCGAAAATCTTCGCTAGATTTTTTTACAAGCGTATATTTAACTAAACTTTAAAGATTTTTACGGAAATTAAATGTTTTTATATCAAATTTAAATTCAAAATGTGAATTTAAATTATATGTCCATCCAATAATTATCGTGAATCTTTAGTTATTAATAGAAAAATACATTTTAAATATTTTCGTGAAAAAAAATCTTTGTTCTGAACTTCTGAACAAAATGTTAAAACGATTAAAAAAAACCTATTACCAACAATTAAACTGCAAACCGTAAACTATTTAACCAGTATAATTTATACACTAAAACTTCGCTCAGAATCGTTTGACTAAAACAATTATTTATCGCTTCTTTTAAATTCTGTAAACTTATCACCAATATTTTACCAAGAAGCGAAGAAGATCAGTGGTTCCAATCACCTACGTCCTTTTAGATGTTTATTAATTTTAGAATGTTTTTTTTTTTTTCATTATTATGTATGTACCTAATCACTTTTTCGGGTAGTAATAGTTAAAGCTCCAAAAGTTTCATTCAGTAACTCAAGAGATCATCTAGTTGATGATGTAAAAGGTCATTTTCTCTTAATAGTTTTTCCATCCGTATAGAAAAAATTACCTAAATACTGTAAAAACAATAATATTTGCTGTACACGAGATTTTCATTTAACACTTTTTTCTTATTTGGCCATCAATCCAAAAATAATGGTGCTAAACACTTGACATTTTTTCAAACATCAACATGATCTTAATACACACTAGATAAATGTTTCGAAAACATTTTACCGTTTTTGGTTATAAATAGAATTTTGAATAAATGAAAATATCTCATTTTTGGAAGTTTTATCTGCTGAAATTGTATTTAATTTTTAATATAGAAACCTTAAACTTAAATAAAATCTTACTCGTATGCTTAACTAACTATAGGCACTCAAAAAATTTCAAAAATCATTACCAAGGATTTTTATTTCTGCGCTTTTAAGGTTTGAATTTCCCATCACATTCTTTTAAATTATCTCTTAATGACTCGTACTTCTGTACTTTTGCTCATGCCCCAACCATCTGCGACATACATTACGTCTTGGTCGATTGCCCTGCCTTAAACGCAAAGCGCTTACATTTTTTTTCTCTTCTCCAATCTCCACTCCCTAAATATTCCTCTAAATTCCTACCACATACTTTCCTCTCAATCACACTCCGCCATTCTCGCTACTATTGATTTTGTCCTCAACTCTAGACTGCTTATAAAATCCCGCTTTGTAAATAGCTATCGAGACTAATCGTTTTCACAAAGTTTCGAATACAAAAAAGGTTTGAATTTTAACGCAATTCATGTAGGTATTACGCGTGAATTAACGATATATTTCAAGGAAAGCATTATAAAAGTTAGAATTTTTAATCCAGTAAAAAATTATTTTACCCACAGATTTTATACATCCCACATATACGCCTATCTAGAGTTTATAAAGATAAAAACAATAAATTATTTTTTACACGCGCTTAAAGTAGGAATTACGGCTGAACAAATAATCTTTTTACGTACCTAAATGTAACACATGTATTTAAATTTCATAAAATTTTTGTATTTAAGATCTGAAATTTTCATACAAACTTCTTTAAGGTTCATTCCCACATATCCCGGACGGGTCTGGGACGTTCGTGTCCGATCTTGGCGATACAGGCACTCCTATTTACACATAGGTATACAGGACGAGTCCAGCAAATGTTCATAAAATTTTTATTTTTACATTTTTTTATTAATTTTAATCTGGCATGAACTAACAGTAATTGAACGGCTGAGTAGAAAAAGGATAATATTCCAAAAATACATAAAATAAATATTCCAGCTCATTTAATGTTTTTTACTAAAAAAAAAGTTAACCATTAAGATCTCATATTTTTGGAGGTTAAAGCTAATGTATTAGGTTACGTATGTTGTGCAAATAAGTTATCAATTCAAGTAAAAACTAAGGAAATTAACAGTTATTTTTATTTTCCGAAAATTCGATTTTTGGAATATTATCCTTTTTCTACTCAGCCGTTCAATTGTTGTATTTAGGGCACCTGTGCACGAAATTATCTATAAATGTTAACAACATTAGCAATTAGGTAGGTACCTACTTTGGACACAATATCCATGAATTCCCAAGTAGAAAAGTTCGACTGAAATATAATTGATTACTTCAGTTTATTTATCACCACTTGTTTAGAACAATAATGAAATACATAGGGATGTACCTACTTACAAGCTAAATAAATTTATCTGGACTACATTTAAGGTCTGTTAACTGTCTGTCATTAAATGTTTTGTCGGATTAGTGCCAGATAGAAACACAATATCTTTATTTCACAAGTATTTTAAAATTTAGTTTACAATATCTATTAGTATATAGGTATAACATTTAAAAATAAATTCAACTAACCTAAAATTTATTTTCCTTCAAATAATTCACTATCAAAAACACTTATAAAATAGAAGGATCAAATTGACATTATTAATGATAGGTACATCCATGAATATTACATTTTCTTCATATCAGGTTAAAAACCATTTTAAACAGTTTCTATTCATTAAAAATGATTCATTAAATTGCGCATTTCTAGCGTTGAACAGCAATACACGTTTTTTTTCGTTCAATGGTATTTGGTAACGCAAGCTATTTTAATATTGGCCTATTGCCATACATTAGACCAACCACATGTAAAAACATTCTCATTATGACATTATATACAAAATGAATAAATACATTTGTGTGCTATGTAGTTACCAGTCACTTACATTAGTGTTATTAATTATTCATTGTTTAGAGCTTATTAAAAAATTATTATATAGGTGTTATCTAAATATAAATAAACAAATTCATACTATATAATTGTGTTAATATGAATTTCAGTAATTGTATGTTGTATAAAAAATATACCAATAACATTTAAATTCAAAATTCAGATTTTAAAAACAAAGAATCTAAATACAATAGGTGTTTACATCAATTACACCTAATCACCAAATATACAATTTGTATCTTTAAATCGTTGATAAATGATGATGTATAAGATAATGATTGATTTTAAAATATTATACATAATAGATTCAAAATCCATGAATGTATTAGTACCCAAAAACTATAAATATAGTACTATGAAGCATTGAAAAAAAATTAAATAAATTACAATCCAGTTTCTAGTTTAATACTATTTTTATAAAAATTTTAACTCAATAAAATTACATATTTGCACAGAAAACTATTAAATAAAAAGGAAACTTGATCACTTTAGTCAATTCTAAAATATTAAAACCAGAACTAGAATAAATAGTTAAGTAAAAAATGATTGATAAGTATTTATAGCTATTAGCATTATAATTATTGATGAAAAAGATTAAAAAAAGAATAATTTAAAAAATATATATGTTAAGTTCTAGTATTATATGACTCCTAATGTTTTTAAGTGAATTACTTTTAGTGGAATTTCTTTTTATCATAATTATAATGATCATATTAAACAGGTGTCTACCTTTTATGAATTGTTACTCCAAGTTAAACATTTTAAATCCAGTCTGGAGTAAAGGATTATTAAAAAGTAATTCTTTTTAAATTAAATTTAATGTTATTATTAATTTCCCTTGGCCTTAAAACTTTAAAACAAAAGTTATTGCTTTACAACACAGTAAAATTCATGGTACAAAATTAAAGTGTAACCTACCTATGAATTTTATAATACAACCAACATCAATTTCTGTGGGTAGATAATGTTTTCCCCATATCCTCTTTTTCACAAATATGATCAAATAGATTCCTTTTTTCACCCAATAATAATTATGCTCTTTTCACCCACGGTTCCATGTCAAGCATTTGGGAAATTATGTTAAAAATAAGTTTTATAAAACTATAAAGCTATACATAGAAATTATTTTTTTTTGTATAATAATGATAAATTGTAATATACTAAAAAATACTAAATAAATATGTAAAAAAATAATCTAATTAAACAAATGAAAATCATACAACTGAATATAATGTACTACAATTATATTTTATTTAAAGAACAAAAGCAAAAGGCGTACAAAGTTTAAAAAATGTGTACCTACTCTCACATATTACTTCATAAATTTCATGTTATTTTGATTACACTATACAATATTATATACAGATGATAATACTTAATAACTGCATTGACATATAAGATTGTCAATTATCATATAAGATAATCAGAATCCATAAATATTTAACGTAAAAATATTTGAGACATGGTCCCCAAAATGATGGACGTGAAACAATGGGCAAAAAGAGTACATCATTTCATCACATTAGGACTAAAAGAGGATAGTTCAATTTGGACAAAAAAAAGTTTTGTTCATTCTTGTGATTGAATATTAATGTATGTATTCTTAAATACATTTGGTAAACAGATGGTTCAGTAATACATAAAATTATTTAGTAACATATCCATTCATATGTTGTAGATTTCAAAAAATGTAAAAATAGAGTACAGAAGTTATAAATTTAACAAAAATTAATCTTATTTAAAAATTATAAACATTTCATAAATAATTTATAGACCTACAAATTTGAGAAAACTTTAAGATTACAGTATTAATATTTTTTAATAACTCTTAAAATGTAAAATTCAAAATAATACAAATAAATATTTAAAATTAAACCAATATTTTTAAGTTAAGCGCTAACATTTATAGAGTGATCACTATCATTTTTTTTACATAAGTTTACTTTTGTTTTAGACTTATTATTTTTAAGAATTAAGTATTGTAATTATTTTTTTCTTTTAACCTTGATAAGAAAAGGCAAATTACTAGCACCAATAGTCATAAAAAGCTAAACATTAAAACATTGTATAATATGAAATTTAAAAATTTATAATCTTTTTATAAATGAAATGTATAACAGTATTTTCTAGGTGAACAAATGCCTTGTACAACAACTTTTCTTTATAATACTAGGCTTTATAAAATTCAGGAGCAAAATTTGATATAAATATTAAATACAATTGTTCAAATATTTGATTGAAACTCCATTTTAATAGCATGATGTGTTAAAATACAAAACAATGTATAAGAAAATAAATTATTTTAAAGTAATTAAGTATTTAATAACTTGTCAACAAAATATTGGCAGTAAATTACAATTTAACCAAATTTGGATTAAATAATTACAAATGATATAACACTAAATTCACACAGTAAATTAGTATTTATATATTTTATACTTCATCAGCAAATCAACACATAATAGGTTAAATTATTTTGAAGAACCATCTTTTAATGTAATTGTTCTATTAAATACTAATTTAGTATCATTAGAATCCAAATCAACACAAAAATATCCCAACCTTTCAAATTGATAATTTTTTAACACAGGTGATTTCAATATGTGCTTATCGGCATAAGAATTTACTACTTTCAGTGAATTTGGATTGATGTCACTAAGATAACCATCAGGAACTTGATTGCTGTCTTCTGGATTTTTATGCATAAATAAACGATCATATAACCTTACTTCTATTTCAATTGGATCAGAAACCCAATGAATAAATGCTTTAGGTTTTGGTGCTATTTTAACATCAGTAGCTTCAACATGAATTTCTTCAATAGCAGTCCCATTAGTTTTTATCTCAACCACTTTGATCACAATCCCAGCATATCGTAAACCAACAGATTGATCAACTGTTAAACGGCGGTAATCTTTATCAGCATTCTGACTAAAATCACTGGATTCAATGTATAACACAGAAGAAAATGCAATATCATGCCAACCTTTGTCTGGATCACTTGGAAAATCAGGAACGCTTTTGGAATTCTGCATATTTAATTTATCATAATTAATGATAACAATTTTCAAAGGCTCTAGTGCGACCATAGTTCTAGTTGCTGTAAGATTAAGATAATCTTGAACTTCAGATTCAAGCATTTGAGGGTCAACAATAGTTTGAGCTCCAGTCACACCCATACGAGCACAAAATGAATTTATAGACTTTGCAGGAAATCCTCTACGTCGCAAAGCAGTTAATGTAAATAATCTTGGATCATCCCAATCATTAACGATTTTGTTTTCAATTAATTTACTAATTTTTCTTTTTGAAACAACAGTATAATTCATATTAAGTCTACCATATTCCCATTGAACAGGACAGTAAAGATTTAAAGAATTGCACAGCCAATAATATGTAGATCTTCGATTTTGAAATTCTTTAGTGCAGAGGGAATGAGTGATATTTTCAATAGAATCACAAAGACAATGAGTATAATCATATGTTGGATAAATACACCACTTGTCTTTGGTACGATGATGGGGTAAAAATTTTATGCGATAGGCAACTGGATCTTGTTTACCTTCTTCAAGTGTAACTTTCATTCTTAATGTAGCTTCTCCTTCGTCAAAGAGTCCATTTTTCATATCATTGAGCAAAAATAAATTTTCTTCAACTGAACGATTACGCCATGGGGATGGTGGTGGATTAAATCCTTGCATGTCTTGCTGTTTTTGATGGCAAACGTAAGCTAATCCTTTTTTCGTTAAGGCAATAGCCCAACTGTAAAGCTGATCAAAATAATCAGAAGAATGAGTGATTTTGTAAGGTTGATAGCCTAACCATTCCACCATTTCTTTAATACCAGTGAAAAATTTTTCCTCTTCTTTTTCCGGATTTGTATCATCATACCTAGAAATAAATAAATATAAGTATATTATACACAAAAATATTAAATTTATCAACATTACCTAAGAATGCATTTTCCATTGGAAGCTTTAGCATATCCAAAATTAATGTTGATAGCTTTTGCATGACCAACATGCAAAATTCCATTAGGTTCTGGAGGAAATCTAGTAATTACTTTGCCATCTGTTTCCTTAAGATGTTTAGCTAATAACATTTTTGTATTTTTTGTAACAACATAACCATCAGTTTTGAAATTTTCTCCAGGCTTATGGAAATCTACTTTGCTCATAACCTCTTCAATAGACATTGGTGAGTATACAAGAACTTTTTTTTCTACTGGTTTGACTTCTTTAACTTTTTTTTGTTTTTGAACAGGAGCTAAATCAGCTTCATTTTTAGCACCTAATATCTCTAAAATTTGACTGTCCACTTCATTTTTAATTGCTTTTCCATCAGCCCATGGCAGTTGTTTTCTTACTTCTTGCATAAGACCTCCAATGTTAAACTTATATCTTTTTTCAACAAGCTCATTCTTGTTCTGAGATATAATTGATTCAACCGTTTGCTTTATTTCTTGTGAAGTAACAATAATTCCAACACCACATGATTTTTCGAGCTCTTTTAAATTAATATTTTCAGATATTGAAGAACGTAAAAACTCCAAACTACAATCAATTCTTTGAGTCGTATCCAATTTGTTTTCAGATATATATTTAACAATTAAACTCACATGCTTAGAATCTTGATTTTTTAGCTTTGATGCCAAGTGATACAATAATATTCCATAATTTGCAATCGTTTGATTCGTTTTTGAAAATTCATTAATAACACTCTTTAAATTAGCAGTTAAATTTTTATTTTTTAATGTTTCTTTAGCTTTGGTTTCGGAAAGACCAATAGACACAAACAATTCTAATTCAGACATTTTCCAAATCTGAAAAATACAATTAAAATGTATTCATATGTTTAAAAACTATAAATGAATAATAATAAAAAAATATTCCTTACCAACTTCTACTTCAAGACTTAGAATATCCTTAGTTCTAATTAGGGCACTTGATACAATTCCTATAGGAGTATGTAAATCTTCAACTGCAATATGGTCGTAGGCTCCAGTTGTAGTAACAAATGTAGCTTTTACTTTTGAATTATCATATAAAATGATTGTACACGGTTTACCTAAAAATAAGAAGTTGTATATTAGTATTTAGCGTAACTGTACATATTATGTATTATTTAAATTACAATTACAATCATATCAAAATATGATTAGCAAAAAATGTATGATTAAAAGTAATAATCACTACTTCATGAGTTATCTTAATATTATTATGCTGCAAATATAATTTATGAATTAAAAATAGTAGGGAAATTTGTAAAAATGGCATACACTTGTATAATAGATTGTAAGTGAAATTAAGAATATATTGGGGTGTAATAATATATTTATATTATTTCTTTTAAAAATAGTTAGTTTTTACTATTTATTAATAACAAACAGGGGTACTATTGAGAAAGGTCATGAGAGAGGGTTTAGATTCTCCAAATTTTAAAGAAATTAAACAAAACACTAAATTTCATTCTTTTTTTTTTTGTAATTATATGGATATATTTTTGATTTTTGGATTATTTAACTATTCTCTACAAACATTAATTGAATTTTTTTTCATCCATACACAGCTTTAAAACTATAATATAAATTATTTGTATTATATTATTAAAAGTTTTAATGGGATCTAAATAATTGTAATAAAATAAATGTATGCCAAGTTTATTCATCAATAGTTGATTGTTTAGTTATTATAGTGGAGAAAATGAGCAATGTTACCCATAACTATATAGAATATTTTATAATAAATGCTTTAACTTTAAAACAATTATTTATGAAAGAATTATGTTTATATAATATTAATATCTCATTTATAATTATTATATACATAAACAGTATTATAAAAATAAAAGTAGGTTTATAAATGATTCACGAGTCTAGTCATGCTTCTGACTGTTCTACTGAAATAATGGAGTAATGACCTGGGGAATCGGGTCACAAAATCGCAATGAAGGATAAAACTGAGTTGGATTTATAAGTAACTGACTGACAAGATACTGTAGAAACTTAAATAATTTTAGGCAATTAATAACAGAGTACGTTGTACGAAAATAGGATGCAAATGAATCAATATATTCATAGTTAAGAGTTATTAACCAACTGGACGCAACAAAGATGAGAAAAAAATATGTTATGACACACTAGATGCAGTTAATTATTACTAAGCAACATTTGATAAAATTAATGCTTGACAGTGACGCGGTCCGTGATATTCACAGGTACAAATGTATGCCGATTACCGTGGGTTGTGTCTATTTTCCATGCACGCAGCCAAAGCGGAGCATGATAGCACCGACAATCAACCTCCCACCAATAACGTAGATGAGGAGCTCAGATTGTCAGCTACACATAGCGCACCAAACCCGACCCCGACCTAGGTAAATGGCACTTTTTCAGCCGTCGTTGGTCCGCACGGTAAACACAAAAATACCGCGATACACTGTCATGTTTCGGCCTATTAAATAGTTTCTTTTATGCTACGTGTTTGAAGTTTGTTCATACTTAAGTGTACAAAATAATGTTACAATTCCATACAACTTCTGTGGTTAAATACACATATCGCTGGTGGAGTAATCTCAGGGTCGAACACGTGGAGTATTGTGCCAGCGAAACTTGACCGGCAACATATACTGAGGCAGAGAGTGCCGCGTCAACAGTCATAAAGTTTTGCTATAAAATTGTATTATTATTATTACAATTTTAATAAAATAGAGTTAGAAAAATAAAATTCTAGAAGACCACAATGAATATTTTGTTAGTGGTATTTTTGAGCGACACAGTGGACTGTAGCCCCTCTCAATATCTTAGACCTAATTGAATTCATGACAACATAAAAGATTAATCAGTATTCAGTTAAATAATTGTTAAAGTAAAATTGTTTAGGTAATTACCAAATATTTCATTAATTTAGTTGTATACTGTCATTAACAATATCAGCTAAAATCATATTTATTATCTATAAAATATTTCACGCCTAAATTATTTTTACTTGGTTTAATTAAAAAGAATAAAGTTATTATTTTATTTCATAATATTATCCTGTTCAAGAAACCTAATAACGTAAATGCAAAAAAAATTTCAAATTTGTTTAAAAATTCGTAAATCAAAAACTCACGTGTTTCTGAATAATTTTAAATAATATATACTACTAGTGAACTGTTGAATATATTTTCTACGAAATACGTTTAATTCTAACAATGTTTAAATGTGATAGCGTTGAAAACATTATTCCATATTTTATATATTATAATCATAGATATACGGTGAAAATATTAACAGAAAAACCAGGAGAGCGAAATGTAGAAAAGCTTGCATTGCCTACCCGAGTACCTATGTCGTGTAAAACAGTTGAATATTTGAATACACTTACGACCAAGATTCAACGATTAACATGGATTCAGAACTTGCCTTCGAAATTCGCAAAGACTTCTAAGAAACGCCGTCTCAAAACACTGGCGGCGATCTGTTGTTCCTGGTCGTCCATGCGAGGAGAAAATTGGACCGAATATCAGCGACCCGTCGGCAACAGTCTGCAGTGAGTGTGCTCGTGGACCAGACGGTGTAAACGTCTCAGGTCTGACGTACGCGAAAACGTACGATATCACATTCGCACGCTCCGGTGACGGCCGTGATTGCAGACGGTAGTCGGCAGGCTGCGTGGGTACGGACATGAAGATAGTAACGGATCTCAAAACTCACGCACACACACACACACACGACACACACACACACACATGACACACACACACACACACACACACAGACGATGGCGCGCACTTGTATTATGTAAGCTGGTGTACGGTGTACCTACACAACATCATTACGCACGTCTGTGTGTATACATAATAATAATAATATTAATACCAAAATGGCAAAATATCTGTTGTTATTTTTTCCAGATCCATCATAAGACAACAGGTTATTTTCTTTACTGCATCCGTGTATTGAATTATTTTTCTACGTTTATTTTTTTTTATATATATACAAATTTTTTAATTTTTGAATTAAAAATATATATAATGCATCTATCTCGGGACCAATCAACAGACAAAAAAATATCATTGCGAAACGGATACGTTCCCAACTTTGACGGCTCGCCCATATCAACAATAATGTTATATTATTATATTTTTTTATTAAATTCGACTTACATCTACTTAGAATATTATTGTTGAATGTTTTTTACTCGTTTGGTGTAATCCAAACGCAATTAATGTTTTGTTTACCGTAATTTAATATGTATATTTTGTATTAATTCGTAAGTGATTTATTGATGATTGTTTGTTCTTACACGTTTTTAATTCCTATCAGTTACCAGTAGGCTACACTATTAAAGTTGCGTACAGGTAAGTGAACTATTTGTTTCTTACAATAACCTTGTGCCTAGTTAAAAAAGACATCCTATAATTTTTAACTACCACATAAACTTGGATTTTATTTATGAGGCAAAAAATATATAAGTGATATCCTATTGAATAGTTAGTGTATATCTCGGTGTAGATAAACTTAAAATCAAGCTCAAAATGTACTATTTTGAAATTGATGTTGTCATTTTTGACAATATTATTCCTTGACTAATACACCCATGAAATCTCAGTATATGATGTGTAAATTTGAAGTATTAGTGCACATTTTTTTAATACTTTACATCGCTTAAAAAATATTTGTACTGATTATTTTAGTATAAATAAATATATTTCTGATAAATTGTAAAAAATAAAATTATATTTTGATTACACTGAGATTTCTGAACTTCGATTACACGTTTAAATCTTTTTTATTTATTTAAATATCTGTTTGTAGGTGCTTTTAAAATTTAAATTTAATATTTTTTCCTTGATTTTAAAATAAAAACATTGTATAGCAATTTTTCTTACTTTTATATTTTAAAATCAAACAGATATATGAATAAATAGTAGGTATGATTAAATGTGTATATTATCGATTTGCACTATACTAAAAATAATTAAAATGGTATAATTAATCAATGATTTTGGATTGGTATATATGTAAATAACTAATTTTTTTCAGTGTGTTATGATGGGCGATGTGACTGCAGAAAGCCCTCCTGCTGAGGAAGTAGAGGAAGTAAATTCTTGTTCTTCCTCATCGTCATCATCTGAATCCGATGGCGAATCTAGCAGTTCGTGTTCTAGCTCTAGCTCTTCTTCCTGTTGCGAAATAACCAATATACCATGCAACGATTCTACATCCCCTCCTCATAATGATGAAAATACTCCTCAATCAAATGGCTTCTCAGACTGGATTGTGTGTCAGCTCTGTCTCCACAAGGTAAAAACCCCTTTACAATTAAAACAGCACATGCGAATGCACACTGAACATAAAATACATCGGTGTGCTATATGTAATAAAACATTTGAACAAGCTACTCGGTTAGAGAAGCATATAACTATACATTGTGGAACAGATTCACGATTTGAATGTGCTCTTTGTGGCAAAGTATATAAACTCCGTACTCAAATTGTCAGTCACATAGCTGCTCACAAAAAACAAAATGCAGGACGCCGTATATCTTATACTTGTCATATTTGCACAAAAAAATTTTCTAATAAGTCAAAACTAAAGGAACATGTATCAGGACATGAAAATGGAACACTACACTCATGTGATGTTTGTGGCCGAACTTTTAAATTAAATTCATATCTTGTTGTACACAAAAGAACACATGAAATGAATGTATCTTATACTGGAGATAAACCATTCACGTGTTCATTATGTAATAAGTCATTTTTGAGCAAAAGTAACTTAGACCTACACATGTTAGTGCACAATTATGTTAAAAAAGCATCATATAGCTGTGAAATATGTGGAAAAATATTTATGCGTAAATATAATTATGATGCCCATGTTAAAATACACCAATAATTAGTACGTTTGTATTATTTAAGTCAACAGTTATTATAATACCATTTTACATAAGCACTTAAGTTATTATTCATAAAAACTATTCATTTTTTTTTCTGTTAGTGAATTTTTATTATGAGAACAAAAGTCATTTATATTTTCCAAAAAGTATTTGTATAAATGTTTTGTGTTTGTGTATAAATATTGATTTGATGATGCTTGTTTGATTTAATGTTATGGACATTTTCTTATCATTCATGTAAAATAAATTTGAATGAAACGGGATATGTCCAACATCATTTTCATAGTGCTTTAAGTTAACGGGCAAAAATAAGTTATTAAAATTCTCAAATTTCATAACTGCTGTCAAATATTTAAAATGGTCTTTTAGTAATTAATTTTTTTAACCTGGGATTTTTTTAAAAGAAATTACTGTTCTACAAAAAATATATATAAATGTATATAATTTGTAAATTATGTAATCACAAAAAATATGTTCCATTGATTTTATTAATTTTAGTCTATACATAAAAATTTATTTCTAAGTATTTAATTTAAAATCTGTATAAAATGCAAATGTAAATCGTACAAAACTATAATTTATTTATGTGTTTTATTATTTATTTAATTTAATGTATAACCCTGACTTTGAACTTATGTATTTGAACACTGTGATTAAATACATACATATATATATATATATATATATATATATTATTTTAGTAGTAACACATTTGATGGATAATTTTTGGAAGTGATTAATAAAATGTTTTAGATAAAATAAAATGTGTAAACGTACTTACATGTATCTATTAGTTTATATATTTCACTTTTTATTGAGTTTTATTTATTAGAAAACATTATAATACCTAGTTGACTTGTATTTCTATTCTTTTGTAGTATGCCTTAAAATCATTCCAAAACATTTATTAATTATACTTACTATTATATGTACCTAATCAGTACGTTTTCATTTTCAATACAATTAAATTTACTGTATATATTAACTTATAAATTCCTAACTGTTTTAAACAATAAATCCATTGATGCTTTATACATATTTTAAAAAATATGATAAATTTCTCAATGATATCCCATTACTTTTTTTTTTTATTATTAATCAAATAATCATACAAAAATAAATTGTATTGTATTGTTTCCTAAGAATTATTCAGCAATTTTCTTTTTGGAAAAATAGCTTGAAAAAATCCAAAAAAAAAGTTCATACCATCCTACTATTAGTTATTAGAGTAGTATATTAAAGATTAATGTGATTATGTAGTGTCATTATCTAAAAAGTCATGTACTAATTTAAAATTGTAATGTATTATATTATTGTATTGTGTTTTATGTTTAACATCATGTGTAAAATTTTGCAAAAATGTATACATGTTTTCGTCAATTTTTTTGTGGACAGTAAATTATATGCTTATTATATAGCTTTAATCTGTGAAATCAAAAGTAATTTCGCATTTGTATATTAGTAGATCATGATTAACTAATTGTGATACAATTTTTTGTAAAATATGTGTATATTGTATATGCATGATTGGTGTATTTCGATTAACTTATTTATAATTTTATTAAAAACTGAGACTTTTATACTAGTATATGTAAATAATAAATTGAAAATGCAATTATATATTATTATACATTCAATAACTATTAAAAATAAAGATGGTTTATTTACAGTCTTTGTATATTTATATAATAATAATATTTAGTTCCTTAGTTATTAGAAAACCAATCATCATTTATTGTTTAAAGAACCTTAAAATTTACTTTTGTGGCATTTCCAATTTTAACTTATTCCAAATGTTTTTAAGTTTTTTATTGATTTCATGCATACTTGTATGATGTATAGCTGATATTTTATGTAGTAATAAGTATATTATTTTTTAATATTTGTTAAACTAATAGATCTTATGATACCAATGTGTTATGTTTAAATCATACATTATTTTCATGTGTTATTTTTTCTCTTGCCATTGGATTTGTTCTGTTACAATTTTGTTCCACAAAATGTGAATTTTCTGTGTAATTATATGCTTATTTTTATGATCACTACCTATGTAATTATAGATTTTTGTGAGCGATAAATTATTGTTTATTTTTTACTGAATACATATGTAAGAAGTGGTCATTACACCTTTTCTTTTCGGTGATTCTCTGATGTGGTAACTAGTAACTACATTAGCTTTGCCCATGTATATATATTAAAGATAAACCACTGTATTGGTTTTTAGCAAAGTCATCTAGCCATTCATACATTTTAATTTTTAAATTAAGTGTTTCATATTAGTAAAATTGTGTACGTATATGATATGGTAATACACAAATTCAGAAAAATTGAGTATACTAGTAGTAAACTACTGAATAATTCTGTTTTTATTATTTTTTTAAGTTCTATATCTAACTAAATATCTAATAATTAACTTTAAATATAAAAAAAATTTGGTATTTATAGAACAGTTTTTTTTTCTAATTAATTTTAAAGGTCTTAATTTTATACAATATTTTAATATACATCTAATAAAATATTGAACCAATTAATTGATATTATCAATGTTATAGGCAATGTTTTATGAATTTCTAAAGGTATTTTTTTTTTTATTATTATGACTTGTTGTGTTAGCTATTTGGTATGACAAAAATAATATATTTTACTCTTAATTAGTTGCAAATACATTATAATATGTATACTGTATAGTTTATACTGTACTCTACTTATATGCTCAATAATTGATATGTTTTAATGCCTAGGTATACTTTAGGTCGAATTCTATACGACTTGAATTGCATTATTACCCAGCGCACAAAAATCAATTTTTTTTAATCTTATAAACGTTAATAACCATACCATTGTAAATCAAAATTAGAATTTATGTAACTTTCACAAAATCAAATTAACTTATAATATTACTCTGAAATCTTAAATAATTAAATATGTTATTACATGAATTTATTTAGTTGAATTAAGATATTATATATTAAAGTTTAAAAGTAACCATTTGAAATTCTCTAAAGAAATACATTTTTACTATAAATTAATAAATAAATTATGTAGTAACTTATTATATTAATAACCTAGGCTAAGTTAAAATATATAAAACTGGTTTTGATCAAGAACAGCTGATGGTAAAAGAATTCTGACGAACCCCTGATATATGAAAATACATACTCGAACCCGGTACTAATATTCAAAACTTTGCCAAGACCTGTTCGGGTTATGTGTGACTAATATTGTAAACCATAAATTAATAGATACCTCTCAAAACCAGATGCATTCCCTATATAACTCAAATTACCCAGCAATATTATGTAAAGTTATACATATAATATATATATATATATATATATATATATATGAGGCTCATAGAACCAAAACAGCCATTCTTCAAAAAATAAAATTTTGATTTATGCGGTAGCACTTGCTAGCTAATCTCTTTAGTGTCACTAAAAGTTTTAATAAGTATTACTCATTTTTAACTTGTAAATCTTTCTAAATCAAGGTGTATGATTCAATCAATATGATTGAATCAAGGTGTATTGTTTTTAGCAAATTATTAATTTCCGGTTAATTATTTTCTTTGTTGGCTAGGTTCTCTAAGTACTATGCTTTAAAATTGTATTGTGACTCGTTTATGAGGCATGAGTACTTGAATATGAGTCAAAGTAGCTTTGATAAGTGTATTTATGCTAAGTAAGCCAAGAGGTCTGGAAACAATGGACCATCGATTTTGTAATTTTAAATTTCATTAAGTAATAAGTAGGTAAGTTTTAACAACAGGGATCAAGGCAATCTTTAAAGATGAAATTACTGATTGGGAGAGATAGGCACAGAACAGAAAAATACTTCACATCTCCATTTCATTTGAATAATAATCATAGGCAAAATACAAGTCAGGCCATGGCCTGATCTAATGCCGACAGGACACTAGCCTCACAAAATAATTCAGATGAGGGACATGTTTTTAAAAAAAATGTCATTTAAAAGAAAACGAAAATACCGATAAAATGATATTACAGTTTATAATAAATCTTATTTATAACACAAAATCTTCATTTTGTTTAGCATAAAATAAATAAGGTTATAATCTAATTGTATTGGTTTTACAATAATGTTTTTTTTTTTTTTTAAATATTATTTTATATGTTTAGATACTTTACTAAAAACGCTGATGAAATTTTAAAAACTATTAGGATTTTTTATATATATATATTTAAGTTTGAATTTTAATGAAAATTATTATTTCCATATAAAAAAGGGATTTTTGCAATCAAAATCTTATAAAATTTAAAATAATTTATTCATCCAGTATAAAATGTCTTCAGCCAATAAACTCAAATAATATTATCTTATGTATGGTTTAAGTTTCATAAACTTCAACTTGATAAATTATTTTTATAAATATTTAAAGAGGACGTACTTCACACTATAGGATATTTTTCACTCCATGGACCAGATAATAGTGATGGCTTTATTGAATTTTAAAGCGACGATTGATCATTTTTTTAGTTAGAGACGAATCTGAGCAAAGCTTCAATATAAAAATGTACCATGTATACTATATTTTAACATTTTTAGGATAACTGTTAATAGATTTTTATTTCAAAGTTGTTTAAAGTTTTGAAACTTGAATCTTTTTGGGCTAAAAATAGTACTTTAAAAATACCTTTTTTTTTAGTTTATATTTAATAAAATTTCAAATATTTGGCAAAAAGTTTTGAAAAATTAAAAGTATGATCATATTCATACACTTAACTTACGATAGTGAGAAACTTTTAAAAATTGTAGTTCATAACTATTTTCTATAAGCGTTTAAGTTAGTTATAATGCGATTTTTACGGATTAGACTATTTTACATCAATTTTTAACTTCTATACAATTATTATGAACCTTTGAACACAGATAAATGAACATGTTTTGAATCTTTTGGTAAAAAAAAACCTCTCATTTGTGAAACAAGAAAACTTTAAACACGTTTGATACAGAAGTAGGGTTACCATATTTTATTTAGCGAAAACCGGGACAAACTTCTTTTCAGTTTTTTTTTATTGATTTTCTGATTACACAATATAATTTTTAACACACATTATGTAGATAATATTTAATTATAATTGAAGTTTTAAAAATTAAAGAATATAGTATAATAAAATATAAAATGTTTAATCTGTATCCGATTTTTTCTCCGTGGGCAGAAAAGTCTTATTTGTTTGATACTTGGATGTACCTACTGTGTACTTTTTGAAGCAATGTTTTGTTTGCAAGTATTGACTCATAAAATTGACAACAAGACATGTTATCAAAACTTGTATTAATTATTAATGAAGCCTCGACTGTAATTATTATATCTAATTTATTCCGTGATTTTGTCCGTGTGCTATTTATTAATGAAAACACTCGTTCCACTGCTGCATTTGAGCCAGGTAATGAGAAAAAAATTCAACAACTATTAATAGACTATATTACCTCGTATATTTGTTCATAATTATCTCAGATCATACCCGTTAACTTTTTCCATCAAATGTCTAATAAAAGACATACATAAACTATTAAAGTCTCATTCCGGGACAATACAGTGTCCCGGAACACATTATCGGGACACCGGGATGCCATAATCAAAACCGGTACTGGCCCGGCCAAACCGGGATGAATGGCAACCCTATACAAAAGACATACCGAAAATTAAACTAAAAACGGTTAAATATATAATCGGTATATTGTGTTTATACTGAAGCTTTACGCAGAATTGTTTAATTTAAAGAAATGATCTATCATTTCTTTAAATTACAATACATCAATACGAGAAGCAGGGGCGGAGTGGCCCACCGGGATACCGGGAAAAATCCCGGTGGCCTGGAAGCTAAATGGCCCGTTTACCTAAAGTATAGATAATAACATTGATTATAAAATTTATTCTAAAATCAATGGTTCTACGAATTTCCTATAAATCCGGGTTATTGCGATTATACATTTATCAATATTAATTATTGTCATTAACGTTATCCAATTATATCGTAATCCATTTATATATTTCAATATTATATTCAGTATACGTATATTTATTATTTAGCGACTAGCGTCAGTCGGTGGCTCGATATGCTTCGGAGTGTTTCGTACCATTTGTATGTGTTTTTGTTCATTTCATTTTTTATTTCATTGTGCATGTACTATTTTTTAGGTTTAATAATATATGCAATACAATTTTTATACATTTATAATTTACAATTTTTAGTTACTTCGTTTAATCCGGACTTTCAATAATTCGGACAACCTAGAACCCCAATTAGTCCGGATTAATGAGGTTCTACTGTATATGTATTTTTTATGTACAGGTATAGTCAGGCACGGATTATACATATTTGGGGCCCTGGGGCCAGATATTTTAGAGGGCCCCAAGACAATTTTTTTTCATAAAAATAGTATTTTTTTTTCATGATAACATTATTTTTTTTCTAAAACATTGTTTTTTTTAATACAACACAAATAAAACTTAATAAATATAAAACTAGAACATTATTTTTATTTAAAAACAATTTTTTTTCTCGCTTTTAAGGATGCAAAGTTTTTGATACTTTGACCAAAGTCAAGTGACTGGAGACAATTCAATGTTTCAGTCTCATATTTTGTCTCTGTTAATATTTGTTTCTCCATTTCTCTATTAATAGAATTTTTTCATCTATTCGAAGTAAACACTTTGTTACTGCAGCAGTTCTCTGTTCAATACTATTTTCATGATAGGATATTTTTTCAAATTTTTTCCAATTATCAAAACTATTACTTACAAAATATGGTATCTTCATTAGACATACCACTACCATAATCCAACTGAAATCTAATTATTTTCTGTTTGAATTCTCGAGCGTAGTGAATAACAAGATGTAAGCAGTCAGTAGTGACAAAAAATTCATATAAAACACTAGGTCGAATAAGTAGAGCTTTTTTACTTAAGACCATTTTGAGTTTATGAGGGTAGTTAATACGGGGTGTTGGAGAAGAGATTTGCATTTTGTAAATTCGCTTATGTAAAACAATTGATAAGTTTCCGGGATATTTTTCGTAATGCCTTTCGAGTTTTCCGCTTAGAATTCTCGATCCACACGTTTGTGTCCGTGAAACCTAGACGGGCATTAGAACTCGTACGAGAATTCGATCTCATAATCGTCTGCCTATATATATTTACATACAAAATTAGATTAAATACAATTTTCAATCAGGAATTGAAAGTTTTGAGTGGCCTGGAGAAAATTAATTTTCCTGGCCTGAATTTTTTTCCCACTCCGCCCCTGACGAGAAGTGAAGAATTTTCCATGTTTACCTATTTATTTTTTTAAATAAACTTAAAAGAAATGAGTCAATTCCGTGAAATGTATATATTAATTCACTCAAACGTTTATAAAAAAAAAATTCTGATGAACGATTTTTCAAATTTTTTGTCAATTATTAAACATTTTATCTGAGATAAACTTTATGAAAATAAGGTATTATTAAAGTTATATTTTTAGTCCAAAAGTTTTCAAATTTTTTTGAAACTTCTCTTAAGTATATAGCAATATGCCATTAATATATTATGAAAATGGCTTCACTCAGAATTTAAAAGTTTTTAATATTTGACAAAAAGTTTTGAAAACTTCTGTGAACTAATTAAATAATACAAAAAAAAAAGTGTTTTGTGTTAATTACGGATTATTATACCTAATCGATGACAATGGAAGAAACCAACGCGTATTTAATCATGGTTTTGTGGCCAAATGCCCATACATTACAACGCGCAATTAACACGCAAATCACACTACAGTAGGTATTTCAAAACTATGTGTCCTCTAAAAGAATTTCATCACTGGACAATAATAATGGAAAATATATTATCTTGTTAACCCATGGTTAAGGACATTTCCTAAAATTTCTCTAACATAGGTAGTTGATTCGAAAATTGCAAAGAAAATGTTTCAAATATGTACCTATGCGAAATTTATTGCAACGCTGTTCTACGTAAAAGAGGTTTTGAGTGTTTTGACTACTAAAAACGACGTAATACTTTTACGAATTCAAGTGGTATTGTTTGTGAATTAATTTCGTTTTAGTCAATTTGCAGATATAGAAAAAAAATGAAATAGTAAATTATCCCCCTGATTTTTTAGATTGACTCAATTTACCAGGACTTACATCACTAAACTTTACATTTGTAACATTACCTTTTTGTTTTTATAATCTAGTTTTAAGAGATAACATTCGATCATTATAATATCATAAAAATAACATTGGTCATTTATTATTTAAGGCTTCAAAACGCACGAAGAGGCTTAGACACTATGTACCACCAATCCGGAAAGAATATAGATCATGGACACGCTGAGGTCAAAATAATTAATATCTTACCACGCGTAATTTATTACGAGTATTCCAGCCAAATGACATCGTTTCTGAACGCTATACAGCTCGGGAATCAAGCACACGGGCGTATACCGGGAGAGCAACATTTTATAATCGCCGTCGTACAAGTCTCCGGCACCTTCCCTATCGCCTACTAGTTGTAGAAGTTAGGATGCGCCCGTATACTTGCGGTTTAATTAGTTCATGGACCTTCCTGAGGTTAACCTGAGGGTTAGAATCTCTTTTGAGTAACGCATATGGGTGCTTGCCATTGTTGCAGTTTACTGGTATAACAGAATTGAAATTATCTACCGAGAAACCGAGATATGATGATCACCTCTATCCAGGATAATATTACCAAGTTGATCTGTAAACAAGGCGCAGCACTAAATCAACACACCAATCCAGAGGTGATCCAACAATTTGAAAACTCTCAATTTTGTAATGGAAAAACATGTTTGAAAATCTGTAATATTTTATTGAAAGAAATTTCATTATTATAATAAAAAATACAATTTTAAAATCTTATTATAAGTTATAAAACAGCATAGCTAAATTCAATGATATATTGTAAATTGCATGAAATATTGCACAAATACTCAATATGTTAACACAATACAAAACGAATAATTAAAAAAAAAAAAAAAAAAAAATCATAAATAACGCATTTTACATACAAATATGTTAGTCATCAGTTGTGTACTCACAATATTCAGTTAGACAACCAATTCGACGACTGTCACTACCACGGAATGTTCCGGCTAAAATCAACTTTTTTTTTTAGCTTTTATAGCCCATTAAGGGCCTTTGCTGCGTCCACTATTTCTTGCCACTTCTCTCTATTTTCACTTCCTGCTAGTTTTGTTTCTGGTGCAATCTTTGCCGAATCTGATTTTACAGTGTCCATCCATCTATGTCTAGGGCGGCCTCTGGATCTTCTGCTATTGATTCTGCACATCAGAACTTGCTTGCAAATGCCATTCTCGCTTCATAAGTGCCCAGCACATTCGAGTTTCTTGCTTCTGATGAATGTGTTTATGTTTGGTTTTTGGAATAGTTGGTATATTTCCTCATTTGTTCTTATTCGATAATCTCTATTTTCGTAGATAGGACCATAGATTTGGCGATTTTCCTTTCGAAGATTAGCAGTTTCTCTTCGCCTCCTTTTGTCACCGACCACGTTTCGCAACCATACACAAGGACTGGTCGTAGGTACCTTAAGAATTCTTGATCTTTGATCTTTTAGATAGAAGTTGATATTTAAATAATTTCACACACGCAAAAAATCCTTTATTGGCTGCTGAGATTCTTAATTTTATTTCATTATGGATATTGTTGTTCTAATTTATATTTGTACCTAAGAATTTGAAATCGTTTACCGCTTGGAAAGTGTACTCCCCGACACTCAGATCAGCTACCATCTCATTCTCTCTACTGATGACCACATATTTTGTTTTGTCTTGGTTAACTTTAAGGCCCATTGATTTGGCAGATTTAAGTTTTTCAAGGCTAAAATCAATAAAAAACAATTAATAAAAATCAATAAAATATTTTAAATTAAAAACAACACTTGTTCATAAAATATTAACAGAGATGGTACTGCTAAAGTGCAATGTACACTATACAAATAAATAAAATAAAATGTACATTTAGAAATAAATTTAGTTTTATAATTGATCAATAATATCCAGGCAAATAAAAAATCTAATGTTCAATAAATTTTATGAAAAATTTAACTTCCAGAATGTATCTGAACTTATTATTGTACATGGAATGTGTGTTTGCATAATTCAACAATTAAAATGATTTATATTAGCTAAAATACATAATGTAATCCTCATAATTGGGAAAGTTATATAACTTAAAAGGTGCATTACATCTCTCACTGACTAAAAATATAAAATAACGTAACATTTAAAAAAATTGGTTATGTTTTTACACTTTTTGATTTCCATACATTTTGGTATTTACAGGTTATTGAAAATTCCCTAAACATAGTCGAGTTAAATGAAAATTCATATAAGTAGTTTTAAAATAAAATATAAAACGACACTTGTGTATTAATATTTTCTTATATTACTCAAAACTATAACTAATTTAGTTATTCATATACTTAGCATCTGTGACTTAGACTAATAGCTGAATTGATTAACGATCAAAAATTGTATATAATTATGTCATGTATCTGACAACTAAAATATATTTGTTGTTTGTTCATATATATATGATATAAATATGTAAATACATATATAATAATAATATAAAATTGAAAATATATTAATATGTCTATTGTCTATCAAATCAATGACGTAATTATGGGTAAGAGAAATTCTAACCCCTAACAGAAGAAAATTCAAAATATGCCACCTTTATGTATTTATATAATGACAGATGTCGTGTTTTCTAAACTTAACATGTAATTTTATTTAAAATGAAATTATGAATCATTTTGAATCACATCACCACTAAATGTGCAATTCGTGCATTTAAAGGCACCATGGAAGATATTTACTTGGTGAAGGATGAAGCGGTGGAATGGATGTAGAACCTAGATTTCGACCTATAGCATGACCCCAACATTTATCCCATGGGGAACTTTTTGTCTATTTTATATTAATAATGTATTTGTATTTAATTAATGTATTTGCTTATTTCCGAGTTTTATCACTGTTAACCATCTTTTAACTTTATACATGTCACATCTTTTTTTAAATTTTTTTAAATTTTAATTGTTTCTGATGTTGCTAATAGACGCCATACGAAGTAATAAATAATAAGAATTATTATTTTGAAAAAAATCAAATCTGAAATAAGTCTTCGAGGGTTAAAAATATGGACTAATAATTTAACCAAACTGGATATTTTTTTATTTGTACTTGAATTGTCAGAATACAACTAAGTTAATCATTTTCTAAAATGATGATATTGATTTTGATTATTCATTAATTATCTACTTATTCATTTATTTCATTAGTAATTCTTCTGTTTATTATATTGTTATAATTCAAAAAATGTTTTCAGCAACACACTTTTTATTTTGGCCAGTTATTTATCTTAAATTTTTATCATCTAAGGCAAGAATACTCCATAGAGTGAAGTACGTACTTTTAAATTTTTATACTCACGTGTATATTACTACATTTATTATACCTACTCTAGAAAGAAAAAAAGATTAATATCGTAAAACCGTTTAATTTGTTCATCGAATAAAAGTTTTAAGAAATTAAATGTACTTTCTTACACAGATTGTACTATAATTTTAAATCCAAGTAACTTGAATGTGCTACGGGTATATTAAATAATCGATCAAAATATTTAAATAATAAATATATACCTAATTAACACTATCACTTGGGTAACCTTGTTTTCAAGGGTAGTATATGAAGACCACGGGTGTAGTGGAGTACGAGTGAATAAGTAATTTTTATAAAATACACATTAATTAAAACACATCTCTAAGGTTTCACTTGTAGAAATTAAATGGAAAACAATTTATAAATGTATGTAGTCATGTAGAGACAAATTTTACTTGTCTCACGTTGATGGAAAAGACTCGGCTGATCACAAAAAAATTTTCGTTCCATATTCTTACTCTACACGTCCTTGTGTTCTGTTTACCTAAGGGCTACGCATATTTATCAGAGCGCAAAATTAAAGATGAGTCAGTAATTTTAATCGTAACAATAGGTAAATTAATATATTAGAATATTTAATCAATGGTTGTAGGTATCTAGCGTATTTTCCAGTTTTACAGCTTGTATGAGCAAGTTTTAAACACGTTGACTTCGACGACTTAATTTCAATATTACCTGTGTCACAGGATCATAGTGGTGAAGCCGTGAAGGTAATTAATTTCATAGTAACGTTTAATTTTCATATACTACATATATGTGGCTTTAACGTGTATATAATTTTATTAGTTGGCTGATAATTTTATTTTAGCATTAACGTATCTGTGGCTCATTATATTTAATTAGAAATAAGTTAGTTAATTTAACTTTTACTTAATTGAAAGTTCTGCTTATAAAAAATTGAAAATATACCCGATTTTTATGGGCCGTCCTCCAGAAGCGGATTTCTATGGTTTTCACACTTTATTAATTGTGTTTGCGTACCTACATATATGTCATTCAAATATCATGTTAACATATATGGCTACACTATGTGTATGATATTGGAGGAAATTGCTCGTTACATCTATCGGCTTCACTCACCACCCTTAGCGACGCTTCACGGTACTTTTCGAGATTATGGAGCTTCACCGCATTGAAGGCTATAATAATATACTAGTCTGATAACTGCACGTATGGCTGTGTAAGTCTAAAATTTTTGTGATAGCAGAGACAGACGTAAGGAAGATTTTGGAGCGTTATAAGATGCATTTATTCTACGTTTGAAATAACTGACCTCATAATTGTCGGAGAGATTTTTTAATTCCCAACCACCCCCGCTCCCTCCTGCTTATGTCACGGGTTGATAGGATTGTAATTTGTTGTGTCTAGACTTAAAACTTCACTTCGTCAAAGCGTAGTATGTTGTGAAAATGCATAGTTAAAGCTAGAAAAATAGTGAAAAAAGGAGGTAGCCACATAACGGGAAAATATACCAAATGTATATTCACACGGTGAGAAAATTACGCATAACTGGAAGAAAATTTCTCTCGTCATTAAAAATAGCCTGATAGAAATGCTCTTTGATTTACCAGGCTACTTTTTTCTTAATTTGTAAGGCTATGTCATATTAATTAGATATGCACTTGGCCAATCTGAGATACTTGTTTTTTTTTACTCATTAGAAAAAGTCTGTCTAAATATAAAATGATGTAATTAATATTTTGGATAAAAACCAAAATACGTATGGAAAATTTGAAACCATGAGTGCAGAATCGTAGTATTAAATGGTACCGACCGATATTATTTTAATTTAACTTCAACCAATTCTATTAATTGAGCCGTAGTTATCTATAGGTACTCAGTTTTCTTGCAAATTTTTTTCGAAAACTATAGACAAAATAAATACTGCCATGCCCGATATAAGCATATAAGTGTATCAAAGTACTACTATCTATTTCTATATAGTTCATTGAATATATACGTACTGGTAAGCTTAAATGAAAATACATTAAACTTTTAAAGCATCAAAAAATATCTACCGAGACACCAAAAAAGTTTTTCTTAAATTATAGAGATAATTAATATGTTGATTGTATTAATAAAATTTTACTAGGCATTTTGAATAGTATAAACATGTAATTTATTATCAATTATATATTTATATAATTATATATTAAGACGATAATCAGTTGTCATATGTAAAAAAGAATAAATTAAGTTTCTAGTATCGTTGCTCGTGGACACACGGATACACGTCACTCATATAAATTACGAAAAAATATTTGTACATTTTACAGGGTTAAAAAATAATTTTGAAAATAACAGTAGAAACTACTACATAATAGTAGATATTATTATACTTCAATATAATTAAAAAGTATGTACGACGACTGACGATATGAACATAAATTACATTGTATTGTGCAAAATAAACAGAAAACTTGTATAAAAATAAATGATCCGGTACCTATCCGTCAAATTAAGTGTCATAATATTATTATGAGTATCAGAGTACCTATACCAATCTACAACTACTATCGCCGACACCTATATAGGAACCCACGTACAGCATCCGATACTCATAAAATCATCACTTTTTACATCAAACTTCACCAGCAATATTGAATGGATATTAATTAAGTTTGTCCATTCAAGCGTTTTTTATTGCATTTCATAAATCAATGGGTAGGTATTACCTACCTCCTGTTGTTATCTTTGAGCGCAATGGTTTGAAAAATTGTCACGAGAAAACCTAAGCTCGCATTCACTTGTATAGTCATTTTGTGTTTTACTCAGATAAGGGTTAGGAAATAAATTAGTCACATTAAATTAAGAATAAAATACAGACCGCTGGGCCGGAAAACACACCGTATAAGCTCTGGAAATTCTTACCAAAAACCATGGTATAAAAAGCCCTCGTCGAGATCCCCAAGCGTATTGTAACTTTTGGACAGTATTGTCAACATACACACAAGATGAACAAGACGTAAGTCCACCAGAACTTAGGAAAAAATTAATGAATTTTAATCTGCACGTATAATGTTTATAAAAATTTCTTTTAATTATCATCATTATGTTATTACTCGTTGTACAACGAATGTAATTTCCGCGTTAATTTAATTATCAACTTCTAATTTCTATTGTTTTAGGATTCTATCAATCGCAGTCGGCGTCGTTTTCTTCATAGCTGTTTCACGTTCGAGTGGAAACGTGTGCACGATTTCACAAAATAATTTGTAAGTATTTTTACATTCAATAAAATTTGATTTGTGTTTTTTGTTATATCTACTATAACTATAGTATGATATCACATATTATATACTCATAACAATTAATTATTGATTCATATCCATTACCTCTTTTGTAAAAATATAACTTTCATCGCATTCAATACTTGATATTTATATAGTTTGTGTATGTATTTTATAATGATCTGCTGACATAAGATAATATGAATATTATAACCTATAAGAGATGTTAATTTGCCATTACAACTCTTAATTTGTACCACCTACGGGTAGATAAAATACCGTACGTACTTATCACTTATGAAGTTAATTATAATATACTTGCGACATTTGCGCTTTTACCAAAATAATAATTTGTTTTAAAACCAACATTTATAGTTAGAGACGTTAGAGAGTCATTTAAAATGTTTTACTTATAAATAAACAATGATTTTACCTAAATATAAATATTTATATTTCTGTATTGTTCGTATATCTACATTTTTGGTAAACATAAAAAATTCTAATCAAATTACATGAGTAAAGGAAAACTCTGAACATTGAAATACTTAAATAAACAATATGTGTACTTAAAAAACATTTTGACCAATTAATTTATCACGAATGGTTTTTTTTTTTTGTTAGTATAGAATTGTGACATTCTTAATTTATAGTGTCATCGGCATTCAATTAAATAACACTCCATAGCCATTAATTACCTACCTAACCTTTAATACATTGTATTCGAGAGGATAAAATAAATGCCTATTTAATTTTATACATTAAAATGGATATCCAATTTAGTTTTTGAGTAGAATAAAAAAAAAAAAAAATCAACGGAAAGAATGGAAAATACATAATTTCATGCATCAATTTTTTAAAATAGAAGCAGTCGATTCTAAAAAAAAGTTATTTAATGTAATTAATTGAATAACAACAAAGTTATTAAAAACTTACATATATAGGATTCGATACTTAAAAAAAAAAAAACTAAAAATTATGTCAGTAAATCACACACACACGTTTGCATCGTAATCGTTGTCATGCTTGATCACTTGCAGAAATTAAATGTGACGCATATTAAAAAATATATTAAATTATAGACATTGTGTTATTTGTAATAATGTAAATAATCTCAAAATTGATTTTTTAAATGGTGCAAATTACGATACCTACTATTCCATTTTTCGTTTGAATTTTTTTTTTTTTCATACAAATTATTATCGCTATAAGCATGGGTGAATATTACCTATACCTGGATCCCGGAATAAAAATCCCAATTGTAGGAAATTAAGGCCCCAAAAGAAAAAATTCCCGAAGTAAATAATCATTCAGTTAACTAAAATATTATGTACCTAGGTAAGTACTTATATTAGCATATTATATAAAAAAAATTCTTGTTTCATTATGAAGATTAGGTATATAAAAATAATACATCAATGTCTCAGGCGAATAACATTACGAAAAAAAATATATTATGTATATTATCATATTTAAATACAACAGCAATTGGTTCTGATATTCTGAGCGTAGTGCCATTGATTATATAATCTATTCTACAATCAATGCTACTACGGTTTTATTCAAAAATCGTCCATTTTTATTTCGTATAGTATCAATATTACAAAATATACTAATAATAGTAATAATATGAACACCTCCTATATTAAATACAATGATAAAGCTTCCAAATATGATTTGGCTTAGGCGCTTGTTATCCCATTAAATATAAGATATAGGTAGGTTAGCAGTTGCCAGTTAGGCTATAACATAAGAAACTTTTTGGATAAAAAATATGTTAGATTGTATTATATTATATTTTAATGTTTTATGTTTTATTCGATTAGGTTTAGGTACCCTACGTAGACAGCTATATTATAATTTGTATTGAGTACCTACTCGTCAAAATCATTGTAAATTCTCAAATAATCGTCGCAATGTATGAGAAAACGATGTAATAATTAATTTACTTACTAAATAGTAGGTAGGTACCTACTTCATATTTTATTTTATTTTAGTACTTACCTATCGGCTATCTACCAATCAAATATATTTTGTATAATTCATTTTTTCTTTTATTATTTATAATAATTTAAAATGTTTCAGCACACTGAGTGCTTTGAGGTACCATTCTATGTTTGAACAATTCATTGAAATATTTTATTTTGGGAATTTTTTATCCGGGATTTTTTTATTCCGATCATCCTGTACGACTCTACCTTGACTGGCCACAATTTATTTTTGACAAAAACAATTCATTATCGGCCTTAATAATTGTATTAATTGTATTAGCGGTTGGAATAGTAAGTACCTACTGACTAACGATAAAGTCATTACTTACGTAAAAAATAAAGGTAACTCCATTGTTTATAAAATATTTAATTGCTATATTGAGGAATGGTTACAACTATTTTAGCTAGATAACAAGTACCGAGTTGCTTATAAAAATATAACATTTTTACGTCGAAATTTATTGTTTTAAATACGTATAACGTTGTATAGAATTTGTTTTTCTGAATCGATTACGTATTCTACATACACATAGAATGCTAATAATTGTCTACTATATGTCTATAATACCAACTCAATTTACATACCTATGTGTTAGTTGTAACCCGTAGGCCTACAGTCTTCTTGAAAAATTCTTAATCTGGCTTTTCTTAACTACAATATTAACACCACTCCCTAATAATACATTTATTCTACTTTTCTTAAAAGACAGGAGAGGGTTTGGGCTCCTGAAACCTCCTCTCCAGAAAGCCTTGAATTATGTACCTACTTATGAGTAAAATTTAACGCAACTGGAATTCTATTGAATTTCAAGTTCAAATAAGTATTAAACTAGTGTCACGTTTTTGAAAAAACACTATCACTTACTAAAAATTTGATAAATCAGAAATTCATTCGGTGAATTTAGCCAAAAGTTATTTTTGCATTCACACAAAGTCCAGGGTTATATTTTTCGAACTTATCTATACATCACATAAAAAAATTGAAAACACTATGGACAGTGCATCTGTTTACAGAGACACAGAATTGACCAATTCCAACTAGACCAAGACCTAATCAATCATTTTTATTTGGACTTTTTATTTTCTAATACCTAGAATATTATTATTAACAATATTATTCAGGTACATAGGCACTCAAAAATAGCATAAGCAATAGTATAAGGATTTATTTATCTAAGATATTGTCAAAATTTAAACAAATAATCTGTGCATTTCTTGAAATTTAAATTTAAAACATCAAAGAAACGATTAAAAATATTATCTTAACTGTCTCAAAATAATGTTCCAATATTTCATCATATTTACCGCATTACAATTTTAAATACTTTAAAAATAAATATTATTATACTTTTACTCGTCTATGGTGCGTAATATATGATTAGGTACAATACCTAAAATGTTTATTGTAGCCAGCCTGTAGAAACAATTTTTAAAATTTTACCTAGAAAATAAATTTTCCTAAAAAATGAAACACCATGTACATGTAGTAGTCACAGTATGTAGCTATAGCATATTACATGAGCATTGTTTTTTTAAGTAAAAAATAATATTTAATTTCAAAATATTACATCTGTATATTTATTGTAATTAATAAAATTTTAAAAAAATGTAGAGAACTACATAATGAGGAATATAAGATATTACAATAATAAATTGGAGTTATTTACAAATAATAATAATGTGGCCAGAAATAACTAAAACTGTACACTTAAAAATTAAAAAAGCCGATAAGATAATGGTGGTGGAAGTTCGTCCTTCGTCGCTTCGCTCCTCGGACAAGATAATGGTGAGGAGTGTATAGCACTTTCTATCATGGGATCACCTGGTTTACGATAGTTTATTTGTATGGTACTTTACATTTAAATGCAATGATAAATCATTGTAAGTTAAGTACAGGATACAGTAGTTGGGTGGGATACACGAGATGCATTGCTAGATTAGGCATTATTGGATAGATTTTGGAATTATTTTATATTATAAAAAAAAAAACGATTCTGAACGAAGATGAAGCTGTCAGCCTTAAATTGTAATATATATTTTATTTTAATATCCTAGATTGGGTTAAATTTACATTTGTCTATTCATGTGACTTCTGCTCGTGAGCATTGGACAAACCAGGATGTGCATAGATAGGGCGTAGGTAAATACCATATTATTTGCCTAAATGCACTCTCGTGACGGTACCACCCGACCCCGCCGTCCATATATGCTGAATGCTCCGTGGCTACGTCTATTTAAATATTAATAATTAATAATGATATATAAAATCCGCATGTTTATGGAACTGATACACACATTAAAATAACTGGAAATTGGAAGTTAGTAACGTTCTATTCAACCATGTAAAGGTACGTTATACACCTTGTGTTTACAATCTACCAATATTTTGTATAGAACAGCTGTCAGCTACTGATTATATTATAATAAACTTAATCTATTTAATTATCTTTATCAGCTGTGATATTACATAATATTTTCATTTCTTATCTTTGAATACAAAAATTTTTATACATTTTCAACTACAAAATAATTTGCAAATATTCGTGATTTTGACAAATTTTGTCGATTTTTGAACTTCAACTGCTTATAAAAAAAAATTGTGCCTATGTATTTGAATAATTTTTGAATCACTCTTAGATCAACTTATTCAAAACCTTCTATTAAATTTTCAAGCGATTTGGTAGGGCCAAAAAATTGTTATCGACTTTTATAAAAAAAAATCTAAGAAAAATCGAATTATTCAAATGCCTATAAATAGCTAAAAAATAAACGAAATATTTTGAAAATACAACTATGTAAAGAAAATGCCTATTTAAACATTTTGTAAAAGTTTTAAGTTTCTACGACCTATACTTTTTGAATAAGAACAAATATCAAAAATCAATGATGCCTAAATTGTTATTTTACGCGATTATGTGAAAAAATTGTAATTTCAAACACTCATAAAAATTTTTGATTTTATTCCAGTACAAATTTTTTTACAGATAATTGAAGGAAAACGTATGTCAAACTTTGTATCGAATTTACAATTCTTAGTTTTGAATACTTAAAATTTTATGAATTTTCAACTGCAAAATAACTTCAAATTTTCGCGATTTTCTACACATTTCGTAAAAATATGAACTTTTTATGCTTATAAAAAAAAAATTGTGCATTACGCTTTGAATTTTTTTTTTATACCGATAAGTTCGACATATTAGGTACCTTGTATTAAATTTTCAAGAATTTTTGTCCAGTCAAATTTTTTTTATCCACATTTCAGAAAAAAAAACAAAGAAAAGTTGAAAATTTCAATTGTCTATTAAAAGCTCAAAAAAAGTCTAAAGTTTACAAAAATTGTACTACGTATAGATGATTCCAATATAAACATTTGGTGAAAGTTTCAAGTTTTTTCGACTTATACTTTTTGAATAAGAACAAATATCAAAAATCGTTTAAGGCTAAATTATTATTTTACGCAATCATGTAATTATTTCGTAAACGTTTGAACTTTAGATGCTTATAAAAAAAAATTGTGACTCACGATTTTTGATTTTTTTTAATAGCAATAAGTACTTCTAATGAGGAACCTTGTACTAAATTTTCAAAGTTTTATGGCCAACCAAATTTTTTTTATCCACATTTCAGAAAAAAATAAGTTCAAATTTTCGCGATTTTTCAATATTTCATAAAAATTTAAACTTTTTATGCTTATAAAAAAAAAGGTGTGCATTTCGCTTTGAATTTTTTTTTATACCGATAAGTACTTCTTATGAGGAACTTTATATTAAATTTTCAAGATTTTTTGTCCAGCCAAATTTTTTTTATCCACTTTTCAGAAAAAAAAACTAAGAAAAGTCAAAAATTTAAATTGTCTATAAAAAGCTCAAAAAAAGTCAAAAGTGTTCAAAAATTTTACCACGTATAGATGATTTCAATATAAACATTTGGTGAAAATTTCAAGTATCTACAATTTTTGGTTTTTGAGTAACGGCTAAATAAAAAAATCGATTTCGTCGAAAACGGGTTTTGCACAAAAAGTACCGTTTTTTCCTCATTTTTTGTTTGTTTTTCCCGTGGCATTTGAAAACTTTTGGGAATTTTCACTTGTGACCTCTCTAAGGTACCTCCGATATTCGTTTTGCCACCGAAAACATACCCTGAAGTTCAAAATTGAAGCATTATTTCGAGTAGTTATGGTGTACACAGACACAAAAACAAAAAAAAAACAAAAAAAAAAAAAAAAACACACATCATAGTAAAATCAATACATTCTTCACTTCGTTCAGAATCTAAAATTTCAAGTATAACTTCCACTGGTTTATATGTGAAAATTTTAAGTAAAAGTAAACAGCATGGGTTGAAAAATCAATACAATAATATAAACAAATATATTATACTTATTTACAGAAATGGTTACAGAACAACATCGAAAGACCTGGCGACTACTTCAAACGAGACAGAAAATTGCAAATTTAATCCTTTTGACACTTACTACGTTAGAGATACATACAGAACTAGACACTTGACCATAAGATCTGAGAGCCGCAGGATTCGTGTGGACGGTAAAGATCAAGAACGTAGATATTGGTTTAGAGTTGATGATAGTAGAAGGGTCAGGTTGACAAGATCAGAATCATTACCTGATATACGTCGTGAACGTGTTAGAAATTTAAGAGAAAGAGAAGTTGACTTTAGAGGTATTGACCGAAAAGCTTTAGGACACAATGACAGAAGACTTGTAGAAAATCGTTTTGATGAAAGCACTTATAGACGTGAAGTAAGAGATACCAGGTATGAACGGCAAACAACCAGAGATAAAATCATAGAAGCAAGAAGGACAGCATATATCAGACAGGTATTGGTATTATTTTAGCTTTAATTAAACCTATAATATTTCAACAAATTATATTTTATTTTTAGAATAATATGGTCGCCATCAACAATAAGGATGATTCAACTACTTGGTAAAGTTTTTTAATTTTCAAGTACACTTGTATTGGTCAATAATGAAATAATTTTTTTAATTTTAGGCCATTTTCCAATTTTGTTCAATCAGCCATTGGAGTGCTTGGACTTTATTATTTTGGAATTCACAATAAAAAGGCTAAATAATTAAAATAATGCTTAAAATATGTTAGTTAATATGAGTATTATAATAAAATATAAAAATGTTAACAATATACTACAACTATAATACAGACATATAATATACAATTAAAGTTATCTTTTGACAAAACTATACTGTGTTTTTATTTATTTGGAAAAATTCAATATCGAAATTGTAATAAAATATTATCCATATTAAAAGGTACAACAGGATTTAAAATGTCATAATTAGCTTCATTTTTTTGTGAGCTTTTAGTTATATACTGAAATTGTCAAAGTTTATTTTAAAATTATGGTTAAGTTAAAATACAACTACAATTTAACATTCCAATTATCATAATTTCTTAGTATTGTCATTTTTAAGTTTGTAAACATTATCAAGTAATTTTTCTATTTGATCGAGATATTTGTGTATCTGTTTATTTTTTTCCAACAGTTGTATTCTGTAATGTAAATGTGACTGTTCAATTTCTTCAAGAAGATTATTAATTATAGTATGCAATTGTGATTCTCTAGTTCTGTTTCGCACAACTATTTCATTAATTTGACAACCATAACTGTTTAAATGCTCTTCAATCTAAAGCACAAAAAAGAAATAATAATAATAATAACAACAAATACAATATTATTTGAAAAAATAAAAATAAAATATTAACTGTTTGGTTAGTTAGTTCAAATTTAAAAATATACATATACAACTTAAATTATATTTTTAATAAAAGGTATTTTAGTAAAATTATAATACAAATTTTGTAAGTTTTTCAACTATGTTATAAGTTTTAATTTATAGGCACATAATTTGTGTATATAATACTAATGTTTAGACATCTATATATAAAAAAAAAAAAAATGGTTGGTTGAAAAATAGACAAAATACTAAACCAGAGTACAAAATAAATGATTTATCTTGACCTAAAATGATTATGTTTTCAAATTTTCAATAAATAAATACAAATTTAAAATAGTTGACAGCACACAACATTAAAATTCGAAATACCATTAAATTCTATATTCTATTTTCATATACCAAACAATAAGTTGTTAAAAATTGTATAAAATATCTATCTTTTGATGTTATTAAATTACATAATAGAATTCATATACTTATAGAAATGTATATGTGCGTGTGTGTGTGTATATATATATATATGTTACGGGCGAAGTGGAAAATTCGGGCAATGTATACAATGCCCGGGCATTGTACACATTGTCCGATGCATATTGGGCAATGTGAATTGTAAAGTATTTATACATTAATAGTATTAATTTTTATATACAATTTATTTATAAAAATTGTGAACTAAGTTAATAATCATTAAATGCACTATGTATATCCCGATAACGAAACCGATAAATATCTTAATCTCATATAATTTTGGTACGTACAGTTTTACTTTAGTTGTATACTGTCACTCAGTATATATTGTGCTTAAACATTTATTTTTTGTTATACAGTGCTTAACCAAACATTTATTTATTTATTTTCTACATTTTATTTAAAATGGAAAATTTTAATACAAAATTGAATATGGTGTTAAAAGAAAAAAATCTGAATAATGTGTATTTAACTAAATTATAATACGACGAATTAATTAAACATATAATTAATATAAAGAATAGTTCCCAAAAATTGAAGCCGAATGATTATAAACTCCTAAATAAGTATGATGTTCAAGCAGTACATGTGAAAATAAATAGGTAGTGTAATAGTATAATAAATAGTATAATTAGTAATATAAAATAAAAATTATTTGAAATAAATTAGTATAAATAAAAATAATAATATAAAAATTAATTAATTATGTATAATAGTTAGTGTTTAATCAGAGAACAGACGTAGCATTTAATGATTATTAATTATGTAATTATTAGAATAAATGTACTTCAAAATTTTTTAAATGTATAATTTGTATAAATACTTTACAATTCACATTGCCCAATATGCATCGGACAATGTGTACAATGCCCGGGCATTGTATACATTGCCCGAATTTTCCACTTTGCCCGTAACATATATATATATATATATATATATATATATATATATATATATATATATATATATATATATATATATATATATATAATATATATATATATATATATATATATATATATATATATATATATATATATATATATATATATATATACAACACTAAAACTGAAATTATAAATTAAAAATTTAACCGAGTAAATTAAATAAAAGGAATTTTTTCTGAAAAACAATCTATGTTACGCTTTACTAATAAAAATGACCTTACAACAAAGGCATCTTATGAAGTAACACATTTGTTAGCCAAACGCATGAAGCCATTTTCGGATGTCGCACTTATAAAAGATTGTATTGGAACAGTTGTGAATATTATGTTTTGTAATTTTTCCAATTTTAAAGAAATACGTGAGCAAGTTTCAAATCTGTGGTTATCTGACACTGTATGAGTTCGTAGGGTCGAACATCTTGGAAATCAAGTATTCGATTCATTAATAAATTAATAATTGTAGAATGCTGAATTTTGTTTGGCATTAGATTTGTAAGTAGACATAAATTCTACATCTCAATAAATTATGTTTGTCAGATTTTGTTCAAAAGATAATATTATTAAAGAAGATTTTTTGAAAGTCATACCGATGAAAGGCCAAACGCGTGGCGTGGATTATTTTGAAATAATTTCTACATTTTTTGAAAAATAAAGAATATATTGGCAAAAGTTAATTTCAGTATGTACAGACGGGTGTCCTTCAATGATAGGAAATAATTCTGGTCTTTTTTCTCTTTTTAAGAACAAAATTGGAAAACCAAAATTAATTTCCATTGCATTATACACCAGGAAAATTTATCATGTAAATTTCCAAATGATTTTAACATTATCATGAAAAAAACAATTAAAATCGTTAATTTTATCAAAACTAGAAATTTAAATCACCGACAATTTAAAGAATTTCTTTCCAAACTAAATTCTCAATATAGTGATATTATGTATCATACTGAAGTGTGATGGCTGAGCAAAGGTACAGTCTTAGAACGATTTTTTTTATCTTTGTGAAGAAATTAAATTTTTCATTCACGAACAAAAAGCTGAATTTCCAGAAATAAAAACATTAGAATTTTGGTACAAACTTGCATTCCTTGCAAATGTAACTTAAAGTTTAAATATTCTTCAAACTAATCTGCAATGAGAAAATAAACTTATCACGCACATGGCCAGTAAGATTTTTGCCTTCGAAGAAAAAATCTAAATGTACATTGAAGAAGTATCGAATAATGATTTTTCAAGTTTTCTCAAATTCGATTTAATCACAAGAGAAAATAATGTTTTTTTCTAACGAAACTAATATAGAAACTTTAAAACTACAATTTTTTGAACTATTAAACAAAACAAAATGAACAGTCGTGTCAATGATATGAATCATTTTCAAAATGCATTTCGATTTATTGAAAATCCATGGGCACTGGGCAGTAATTACAAAAGATATATTTGAAATTAATATTTTTAATTGCCATGTCAGTTTATTGAAAAGCAAATTAATAGACTTACAACAGGACTTACAAATTAAAAGAAATGTTTAATGATAATAACAATGTCATAGAATTTTGGAATACACTTGAAGAACTTCAGTATCCTTCCCTTTTACTAAATGTAAAAGCAATTTTAACATTTTTTAGAACAAGTTATTTGTGTGAAGCTACATTTAGTAAACTAACATTTATTAAAAACAAATATAGAAATCGCTTGACTGATTCACATTTGGACTTACTACGGTTGTCAACATCAATATCACCCGTGGACATAAATAAAATAATAAAAGAAACATTAAATTAAAAAACCAATATAATTTTAATTTTTTTAAAATACGTATGGTATTTTAATATCTACATTTTATAAATGATGCATTATTTGTAACATTTTAACTATAAATCATTAAGTTACAATTAATTAATACATAATTTATACATTTTTATACTTTTTAATTATTACCATTAAAAATTTATACGGCCCGTAGGTAATTTTCAAAGTTATTTTTGGCCCTTTCTAATATCCTAGTGGGGAACGCTGCTCTAGAGAAATGAATATTATGAACTACATTGTGTGACCAAATAAACATACAAATTTTAAAGTAACATGAACATCTGACCTACTCCCAACAACACATTTTGATAAAAAAAAAATATTTAAGAAAACTAAACACAATGCAATAGTATTTTTTGAGTTATATTTAGACGTTAAGTTATACAATAAGCAACAAATACAATACATTTTTACCTAAACATTATTTATTTTTTTTAATTTGAAGACTATTAATTATTTATATACATACATTTTTTTTTAAAAACAATTCACAATATTCATTTAATTGATGGTATCGATTTTTCCATTGTTGAATTTCTTGTTCTTTTAAAATGAGACTTTTTTCAAGTTCATTATTTCTCAACTGTAAAACATTAATATTATGTATAGTGTACACAAATATAATTTATAAGAAAAAATATCTCGACTTACTTCATAGTACTTTAATTCTTCAATCATTTTTGATTTATTAATATCATCCTGTACTTGCATATTATTTGCCAATTTATCATGTTTATTACAAATATTTTGTAATCTGTTGTGATTTTCTAAAATTGCAGAACTTACTTGTAATGTAGTTTTTGCACAATTCACTTCAGAAACCTAAAACATATGAACAATAAATATTAAAAATATGTATTTAATTTAATATACTATTTCGATAATTATAAATAATTTTTAAGATCGATTTTCAGGCTAATGTTCAATTTACTTTCTTTGATCATCTATTATTTTGTAAAACATATTCACTCTTTGTTAAATAGCAATGTTGTAAAAGAAAATTATACATAATAATTTAAATTATGACATTATTTCCCTTCCAAATAAAACAAATCAAAATACATTCTAAACATGAATATAAGTATTTTTAAAACATTTAAAATAAATATTGGTTTACAATAAATATAATCGGACACAGTTGTTAAAAGTTGACCTCAAAACTCATGAGCTACACTTCACCTTGATTAATAATGACCTACATATAAGAAGTGAATATATTATGAGTCATCAGTGCACACATGGTATACCAAAACAATAAATTATAAAACATTAGTATGTCTAGTGGTCAGCTGGTTTCTTGGAATGTGGTTTATTAACTGGTTGTGGGGTTATTGACATATTCAACTGTCAACATATTACGTTTTTCAGCTTTTATTTTAGTGGTGTTGAAATTAATTTCCAAGCATAAAAATTGAATAATATTTATACAAAATAAAGATAAAAAAAATGTAGCCAGATCCAAAAATTTTTATACATTTTTAACACATTTAAACTATTAATAAAACATTTGATGCATATAAATATTACATTTTGTACACAAATAAACTTAATGCTAATGAACAAAAAAACATTCATTCAAAAAAAATCTCACATCTTTCATAGTTATCATATTTTATTTACAATAACTTAAATTGTTAAAAATTTTAAATGAAATAAATTTCACCATCCACCTTCCATTTTTTTAAATTTTTTAATTAAAATGCAATTTTCACTTTTAATATTGTATATTATTGTGTATTAATTCAAAACAACAAATGTATTTAGTATTAAATAGCTGTTAGCATGAAAAGATCTATTGTGGAAATTTGAAACAATGTCAGCAACTATTTTAGTAATTAAAAATTCAACAACAAATGAATTAAAACAAAAAGATATTCTATTCATGTTTTGGTCAGTAGGTGAAAATTTGGTCAATAACCACTTTAGTCGTATTAATAAAACATCAAATAGGTGTGGCTTGGATTGAGATCATAACACAGTACCGGTTTCTGTTAACATTAAAGAGTTCCCTCTGGTCAAGAATTAATTTAGTTTATCCTCATTTAGTTGTTCGAAATGGATGGTTGTTACAAAGTGCTTTATTGTGTATTTACACTTTTAGTTCTATCAAAATTTACAATATCTTTCCAAAATAATGGTCTAAATGAAAATGTTGATGAAAAAGTGACATATAATGGAGACCAAGTACTAAGGGTAGAAACAGTGAACTCTAAGCAAAGGAAAACAATTAAGGAGCTTGAAAATCAAGGATGTAAGTAAACACGATTTTTCATAAAATAAATAAATAGCATTATTAATACTGAAAATTAATTTATAGTGATACAAAAATGGTTTACCAATTCTACATCAGTAGATATAATGGTAAATAAAAATAATTCAGAAATTGTAAAGAACGCACTGAATAATGGATCATTAACATTTGATGTATTCATTGAAGATGTACAACGAGCTATAAATGAAGAAAATCCTCCAGTGAATGAAGATGAGTTAGAACTATCCGGAAGACAAGGTTAAAATTTTCATTTACATATTAATTATGTATATTATAGGTGATCTACAAATATCACACAACTCATTTCACAACATAATTTTATAAAAATATACATATTAATCATGAAACAAAAATATTTAAAAATGTATAACCTACAATGACTTTAGTTCTGTTAATTTATTGATTTCAGGGCACAATTTGACATTTGAACGTTATCATAAAATAAATGATATAAATAAGTATATTGATTATATATCTCAAGAATATCCAGATTTAGTAGAAATTGAAACCATTGGTAAATCACATGAAGGTGCCCCATTGAGAGTAATACGAATTAAACCTGATGAAAAAAATGCAACTAATATCAAATCCATATGGGTCGACGGAGGAATACATGCACGTGAATGGATTGCAGTATCTTCAGTATTATATTTGATCAATGAATTAATATATAACAGAGATGCAATGGAACTTGAAATGAAGAATACCGAATTTCATATCCTCCCAATTGTAAATCCTGATGGGTCAGTATTATTGATATAATTCCTGTCAACATATTCAATTCAATTAAAAAAAAATATGTATTTAGATACAAACATTCACATGAAAAGGAACGTTTATGGCGCAAAAATCGTCACAAGATCACAGCAAATTCGTGTGTAGGAACAGACTTGAATCGTAACTGGGACTATCATTGGGGTGAAAGTGGCGCTAGCAAATATTCATGTGCTGAAATTTACCGAGGAGTAAAAGCAGGGTCTGAACTTGAAACTAAAGCAGTGGTTCAGTATATAATGAAAAATCCAAATAAATTTAAAGTAAGATACAGAATTTATATTTTCAAATCATGACTAAAATTAAATTGTTTAGGGATTCCTGACATTCCATAGTTATGGACAATATATCTTATATCCATGGGGCTATGCCAAACGAGTACCATCTGATCATACAGATGTACACCGGGTAGGCCAGGCTATGGCCACAGCTATAAAGAAGGCTACATCAGCAGAGTATACTGTTGGAAATAGTGCAACACTATTATATCCAGCTGCTGGTACAAATATATTTATACATATATAAATATATTGTTCATATTATTCTACATTACGAATACATCATATTAAAAAAATTTAATATATTTCAATCATTTTCAGGAGCGTCTGATGATTGGGCCAAAGGAGTAGCTAAAATAAAATATTCTTACACAGTAGAATTAAGAGATACCGGAAAATATGGATTCATCTTACCACCATCTGAGATTTTATTATCGGGAAAAGAAGCTTTTATAGCAGTCTCTGCATTGGCTAGTGAAATACAAACAGAAAATAATAAAAATATATAAAATTGTATAGATTATACCTTTAACTCAGGTGTTGTACATTTCTTCAAAGATGAACAAATATTATAATTTTTTTTTTCTTTATCTTTAATAGATTTATCTGTAGCCAGTTTTCCTATAAATATAAAAATATTTATTATTAAATTTAGTTTTAGTTTTTCCAACTTAATAATTTTAATCAAACTTATGTCCATTTAAAGTAAAGTGTATACTCAGTGCCGGTGCTAAGTTTTGAGCGGTTCGGAACAAATTGTATTGAAATGGGCCCATGCTCATGGATGTTGGAAAAAAGGATTTAGAGGTTCTCCTTTCCCATAAAAAAATTCTGGAAATCTATATTATAATTATACTTAACCCAAAGTTACATTACCCATTCTTATTAATATACCTTATAAATACAAGACTAGTTGAAGCACTCATCACTATCAAGTTAAAATATATAAAAAAAAGTTAATATAAGTAAGGAAATTTGATACTTAATTTTCAAATTAAAGTTCTACGTTATTTGTTCAAACATTTTATAATGGTTTGAATTGCTCTAAGTTAATAAGAACATGTATTAAAAAATGTTTATGAACTATAAATTTATTATTATACATTTTTCATATATAATGTAATTTATAAGAACCGTGTCCCCGGCACAAGCTTTTCTTATAGGACAAAGATAGCAAATAAGTGGCAAACGTGCCAAGGCTGGCACGGTAGAAATTTTCAATGGCACAGAAAGACTCATGTGTGTTAATATACATTATATAATTATGTACATAATACATTGAACTTTTAAAAATATCTACTGGCACGGATGAAATTTTATTTTTAATAATTTAATAAATTGAAAAATTGAATAAATTCTATTTGCCTTTCCTGTTATAAGGGGTACTGCAATATTAAACTAATATTTTGTAAAAAAATAATTTTAAGAAATCCTATAGTTGCAATGAAGTTTCATTACTATAATTATATTAATGTTATACATTTTTAGAAAAACATGAAATGGAAAATAATCTGTATTCTGAGCTTTATTTCCATCATTAAAAAATAATATAAATATTTTTCATTGACATTTATTCTAAACTCATAATTTTAAAGTTTAATATTATCACATTTTTTTTTAAATTTAAATACTAATTATATAATGTTACATTATTTATATGTCTTACTATAATGGAATGATTGCTTGAACTTTAGACGACTCAAATTAAAAATTATTCACAAATTTCAACTTTTTGAAATCAATAATATTTTTAAAGATTCTTGTAAGTTTTAATAGAGAATTTAATTACAAATTATGTAATTATTGAAAAACATAAAACTGAACAAAAGTAATATTCATGCATTTGGCAATAGAATATTGGTGTGATGTCCCGATGATAACAATAAAATAATTAAACTAAGAAGCAAAAATACTAATAAAGTTGTTAAATTATTGAATATTTTATATAATCATTTCTTGTTTCGCTCATAAATAGAAATAAATTAATTTCCTCAAAATGTCAAATAAATCAATGTGGTCGTTTGGTTGTATATTGATCTGTCAGTCAATCAGATACGGGAAATGTTCAATTATAATGAAATATAATATTTTTTTAAATATTTGTTTCATTCAAATCTATTATCTAGGACCCCAAAATATGGAACCCCGTGGATTACCCTGCTCACCTCGCCCTTGCTCCGGCCCTGTGTATACTTTAATACTAACCACAGTTTTCAGATCTTTTTGTGTGTTTATCTGGAATATTAATACTTTGAGAATTATTTTTTAAATTAAAAGCCACTTTTTTTATTTCATTTTGTTGGCTTTTAGTGCATTTTGGTTGAGCATTGAAATTAACTGCAATATTTTCAATATCTTTTGACGATTTAACTTCATTTGAATTTGAAGTCGTTTGGAAGTATAGAAGAGTTTCATTGATTATTTTATCTGCTTCAACTAACAAATCATCAATATTTTTTCCTTCACATTCTCCTGAAATCATAAAGATATAAAATATAATACACTTATGTAAATATAAATTGTTTTTAGTAGAGCAATATTTTTTTTCAATTCAATAAATACAAATGCATATTACTACAGCACAATAACATAATTTAAATTTAAAATCATTTCATCTGTATTTAATATTGTAAATTAAAATACATACCTAATTATAAAAGGAGGTATAGATTGTACATCAATCATTCTACAAAAAAACTAAATTTCAATAAAACATGATAAAAATTGAGTTTTTTCAAAAACAACTAGGTACATCATCTACCACCAAGTTTAACAGTTTAAACATAGAATACTAATAATAATATAATTAAGTGAATTAGTTGTACAAATATGTGGATAAATCATGGTTGGTTTTCCTGGGAAAATTGAAACATGCCAATATGAAAACTGCAGTAATCATAGAATAAAATATTCAGCATGTAGATACCCAAATTGTGATAGCAAGGTTCAATTTACTCAGTTGATTTTTTTTAATCAGTTTATTTTATTTAATTTAATTTAATCAATTCACCTTTTTTGGTGGATTAAAATAGAATGGTGTTAGGAAATGATACATTTTTCTGAAAGGGCCTAATATTGTATTCACATAAAAACCTCAATAATTCAATTACAAAATGGTATAGATTATTTTTTTGGAAAAATTGATTTAATAAAGTTAAATTATAAATAAATTTGATATTTTAAATTTAATTTAATTTTTTTTTCTCATTGTATACATACATTTTATTTTAATATAATCATTTCTCTCCACTGTATCACTATATTTACTGTTATTATTGTATTTAACCGCAATTATTGTATAAAAATGCCTGATGGCGTAAATAAATAAAATAAAATAAAATAAAATACCCTATATCTGTACATATACTAATATTAATAATTTTTAAATTAAAATCAAAATAAATTACAATAATATTAAATCATTGGTAACACATACAAATCATTTGATTCAAATTATTTTTTATGATTAAGATATTGAGGCTATTTAATAATTTGCATCTATAGCCACTGGTCATATTATAAATGAAGAAATATGCCTAAATACTCATATAAAATTCAACAACAGCTAAAATAAATAAAATATAATTTAAAAAATAAATTTTCAATAATTTACAGAAAATAATAAATTACCATATTTTAAATAATACATTTGTTTTTACTTACCTATAAAATCTTGAATATCAAAGTTCTCTCTACCCGAAACTAACAATTTTTCCATCTCTGAGATTAATGAGTCCATAATCTAAGAATACTTGTGAATTGTAAAAAATTATAGTATCACAGATAATATAGGTACATGTAAATATATTTAGCACAATGCACGGTAAAACTAAACTACAAATATTTGCATTGTTACTAAATACAATATGCTTATTGTAATAAGTGATTATACCGTTGATTTAATAACAACATTTTTTTAATATTATTAATTGAATTAAATATTGAAATTTGAAATCATTTACTATTATTATTATAGACCTATAAAGATTAAAGATATCTTTATAGGTCTAAGATTGAAGTAATAAATTTGATGTAATTCATGATTAAAAATGATAAAGATCATAACAATTCTTTATCAAAAAAAGTTACAACTTATCAAAAACAACTTCATCCTTCGTTTATGTTATTTATCAATTCGTCAGCTAATAGATCAATTGATGCAACCCTCAATAATGAAATTGTTCAGGAGGCACAAAAATATAGTTTTATTTTATGATTCTGTTTATGATTGTAGACTACTTAAAATACTATATTATAGCGATATACGATAGGCTTACACTAATTGGCTTGCAGAAGGAAAATTTTTTTGAAAATATTGATATTTACGTTGAGGCTTACATAAATTGGCACTGATTTTACAGTGAGGCTTACACTAAAAAAAATTAAATAAAGTTGAATTTAGACAGGAGTTAGTCATCGGAGGGTTACAATATTTGGCCACAATGTGTATTTTCTTTATAATCAATAATAACCTGAAATTTGAAAATAAGTGAGGGTTAGTGGTTACATCAATTGACTTATTTGCCGACGAATTCATACCACAGTCCACATAACATTACAACATTATGTCAAATGTTTATAAGTTACATACAACTATAATATTGTAAATAAATATCCCTTGAAACTTGATCTGATCACAATTATTCATAATATATAAAATAGAACAATGAACATTATCTATAAAAATGTTTATTTATTTAATTATCAATTCTCAATAGTTAATAGGTATTACAAATTATAGTAGATACTAGATAGTAGATATATAAGATACATTAATAAACATCATTGGTAGTATATAGTTTATACGCACTTGTGTATTGTTTATAAATGTGTTAATGTTGTTCAACAAAATTAAATTATATTAATAATTAAACTATAGAAGAATAATATAATGGACTATTTGCTTATAGTAATGTAGGTATTTTGATAACCAAAATGATCATAGAAGTTATAAAAATTAGCAGTAATATTATAATAATTATTGTTGTTAATTTGTTTTAATATCTATAAATGAGTGATACTTATTATAATAATTCATACGAAATTTACATAATAATACTTATTATAATATAATAATTCACAGGGCCACAGGGGTAATTACCAATTGGTTGTTAGAATTATTTCAAAGAACTTGGCCCCTCTTAAATTATGTCAACTTCCCTTAAACATAAAATCTATTGTAGACTGTCACTCATATCACTATTTTTTATTATTATTATTTTTTTTTTCATAAATATTTACATGAATAAAATAAATTATGTTTGTTTAAATAAAAATGACTCCTTAACTTATAATAGTAAAATATATTAAGTACTTCAACATTTATTATATACATATTACCTACCTATTAATTTTACCTCAATAAACTATAATTATTATAGATTCCTAGTGATGTGTACGGGTTTTACAATGATGTTTCTTTTTTCTATTTAATTTGATATGAACATATGACTAGATACATATTATATCAGTGGTTCAGTGGTGCCGATCCCTATATATCTAGGTATTGCAATTGCAATACCTACCTATTAAGGGTAGGTGGGTGGGTGAGGTAAGGCTGCGAAACACATTAGGTTAGATTTTTCGATGGGAGGAAAAAAATGAGAGGCAGTTGCTCAACCTATTGTAATTAGGTGGATGGGTACTTGCTTTGAAGGTATGCTTACAGGCCCATCGTAAGATATCATCCGCCCTAAAGCGAAAATTTGAATGCTGCTTTTAAATACTAAATTAAATAGGTACATGAATAATATTGAAATTAACAAATTTGTGTCAATGTGTTGGTTCATAAATTTGAATTTGAAAAAACCATAAATAAATATACAACTTTAAAAAAAATTAGAATAAAACACGAGTATACACATAGGTACTATTTGTTTGAATAAAAATCAAAATGAGAAAAATATTTATAATAATTATAATAGCTTTTTGAAATTGTAGTGCGGCATTATAAATTAATTTTTCTTGCCTTTTTTATGGCTAAATCTCGTACTAAATTTTTCAAGTTTGTGCCGACTTTGCTTCAATGGATAAAATTTAACGATTTTTCGTAAGTTTCAGTTTAAAGAAACTTCTTCCAGCAGACGCTACAGTCACTGGAGTCATAAGAACGATTCTTAAACTGGTCGTTATATTAAGATAGATTTTCTAAAGTTGATAACTGTAAATATACTCAAGATTTTTTTACCTTGAGAAGTATTTTTTGAACATTCAATAATGTAATTTTGCCGCCTCAATTTCCTTCAAATATTTTGCCGCCCTAATGCAACGCATGGCTTGCTTGTACCCTAGCGACGGGCCTGTATGCGTATAATGCTTTGCAATACCTCTAAAAACTGACTTCGGCGCCACTGACATATATGATATAACTAATATGTAATAGGTATAAACTATGAGGGCAGTATGAAGGTTTGAATGCTGAACTCTCTATGGCCCAAGGGTAATTGTTATGATAATATTATATCAAGCCCTTTCTTCCAAAATATGAGTATGTACTCATTGTGATATTAAATACGTATTTACTGGGTGTCGGGTAAAAAATCCGATATCCAAATTACTAATACAGAAAAAAATTCCCAATTTATTTTTATAAAAAAAAAAAAAGAAAAAAGTTAGTACGTAAATTAATTTGTTAACACATATTTCGTTTTCTTATGCGATGTCCTAAATTTATTAAAAATTCTTCTATTGTAATTCCATTATCGGTTACTCGAGGATACAAGTTTTGTAAACATTCACTGGGGTTGTTTTTAATGAACTGTGAACAAATGTAAATGCTGCAAAATAATTAAAATTTCTTTTTTTCCTGATTTAAAAATTACTATTTTTGTTTCGTCTATTTAAATTTAATTGCTGTGGACAACTGATAGAATTGAATACATCACGTATGCTGTCGCCGATATTCTTTTACAAAATTTATACGTTGGGTATTCAGACTTTTATTTAGTTTTATCTATTATATTTAGTTAGGAATCATCTTATATTATTCGTAATCTATTATCACCTTAATCTTCTACTATCTCTATGATACTAATTACTAAATGTTTCACTTTATTGTAGATTTTCTAAAAGTCGTATTCGTACAGTATACGGACTTTTTTTCGATATTAGTAACGATGATAGGACTTTAAAAAAAAAGAAGTAAAGTCGGAATTTCTTTCCCTTGACTTTTTATCCCACACTCGTATTTACCATATATATAAGTACAAAGTTCATAGTACATACCTACCCACTACAAAATTATTACTATACTTTTATGAGCAAGTATAGTAGCCAGTAGGTATATATCTGAAATCTAAACAACCACTTTGTTATTTTTCGCCCATTTCTTCATCATTTTAATCATTTGTTCAACTTGAGAATTAGCTGAGTTTCTCAATAATTGTATGACGTCAGCTATCTGATCCCTATGAAAAAATAAAAATATACTTATATGAAAATGAATAATTTGTCAACCTTATTGAATAAATTTAAAATTTAAAATTGATATAAGAACTTGAATAAAAATAGTTTTGGATAGGTGCCTTCTTAAAGTTATGTAAATTCAATTCAAAAAATTATTTTATTTAATATAACAACAATTATTAAAAGCTAATAAATTGTTTATTGTTGCATACAAGAATTTAAAATTAAGAAATAACACAGGACAAATTGTAACATTCATGTTATTGTTTTCAAATATTAGTCATTATTTTATTCACAGATTTGAAATTTCGATTTAAAAACACCGTTAATTACCTTGTTCGAGTACCGAAGGTATAAAGGACGAGCTCCTACCACCATTATTTTACAAATATTTTTTATTTTTATCATAGTTATTAAAAATTATTACTTTAACATGCATTCGACACTTGTTAGCAAATGTGAATAATGTAGATACATCGTACTTTTTAGGTGTCACTATTGAAAGAATAGTCCATTCTATAATTAATGGTATTACTCATATAGGTATACAAGTCATATTTAATCATACTATGACGAAATCATTTTTATTGTTGGACCAATAAAACACAGACATGATTATACGTACTTCGGTTGATTACCAAGAACAATTTGTTGAAATATACCGGCACAAGCTCCACGTTTTCCTTCCCAGTATTCAGGTAATAAATCCAATCTTTCTAGCATATCAAAAGCTTTAGCCGATTGCCAAAACTGATTAGTTTTATAACAATCATTTGCAATTGATTGTAATATTATCAATGAGTCTTGCGAATTTTCCATTTTTAAATATAAGTCCCACGCTGATTGTGGTTTTTTATTCATAATGACTAAAAAAATTATTAATTTAAAATACAATTATTACTATTTATATTCTAAGTGTAACTATTAATTATATACATATAATGGCGTACTTTAAATTGGGAAAAGAAGAGAAGGTTTGCAAGACATTTCAGTGATAATTGTCTTTTGATTCATGATCGAATCATTGAATAGGTTATGTAAAAATATGTATACTAATATACCTTTAAGAAGGAAGATATTTAGAAACTTTTTTAAACGCAAGTACATACTTCAAAAAAAATGAAAGTTATTAAATTGATGTACTTAAAATATTAATTGTTGAAAGGTTATTTAGTACTTATTAATAAAAATAATATAATTTAATTAAAAGGTAACTCATTTGACTGACAATCAAGCCTTAACTAACACAATGAGCTATGAACAATTTAACCTAATAAATTATAATCCATAATCTTATTGTAGTCGTATAATATTTTATCTTGTATTTTTAACATCCCATAATTGTTATGAATTATAAAAATGATTGTAAACAACATACTGCCTTTAATTGCACTTATAAATTGTAAAAAATTAAATTTTAAAATAAATAATCACGGATGGATTCAAAATACGTGTCAGTAATCAGGATGATATATAATATAATCAATAAGATTATAGGACATTGTTATTTTATGCCCCTTAAAACTTACAGAGTATGCAGTCATATTAACTGCAAAGTCTATGTGTACACTGAAATATGATTATTTTTAATTCATTATTCAAAATTATTACTTTATGTATTTTATAAACGAATAAACTTACAACAATGCGATAAATGATTTATGTAAATAAAACTGTCTCGTATTTTGGTGCTTTTGACTAATAAATACATTTCTTCCGCTTCTTTATATTCACCCAACGCTAGTTTTACCTGTTAGGTTTTTTTTTTTTTAATAATTTTAAAAATATTTAGTGGAATAATAATGAAAATATACATTAATAAAATTACCTGAGCAAAATTAAAATTAAAACTATCATCATTTGAGAAATAACTTTTTATTGAACTTAAATACAAGCTAACTTCGTCATAACGCCCTTCTAAAAATAACGACGAAGCCATGCATTGCCGACCTGGTATAGTATCACATTCGCTGGAACTACTTCCAACCATATTGAATAAACTTTGTCCATTTTCAATTTGTTTAGTCTAAAATGTAACGTATAAAATATTTGTACTGTACATAGAAGTAAATCCAAAAAATATTAATTCGGTACTAAGATAATCACATTCAGATAAAATAAATTAATAGTAAATGAATTTTAGGCAAAAACAAGAGGGTTTTCGATTGTTTAAAATGACATCGTAAAAAACATTTTTTTACATACTTCATTATTTATAAAAAAAAAAACTGAAATATATGTGTCTAAAAAATTTAAAACAAATTAATTTTATACATTTAGGTAGGCACCTAGGCCATACATTGACAATAGACTAAACAATCAATACATTTCTTTGTAAAATATTTCTGGTTAAAACCGACAGTTATTTTAAGAAAAAAAAAATATTAGAATTATTATCGATAAGGAATTGAAACTCATTTTATTTGGGATAGTGATTTATAATTTATTTAATTAATAATTGCTTTACGTCTCCTTTTTCTTGACCAACAACTACGTTAACAATGGCCTTCAAAATATATTCTTGAGGAATAGCGGGTTCCAGATCCTTAATTAACTCGTAAGCTTCTTCATTTTCACCTTGCCTTAAGTAATATACAACCAAATTAAGCCGTGCTTCAGGGAGAATATCAACAAGAGTCGGTAATATTTGTAAAGCCCCTTCCCCTTCACGAAACACAACCATGTTGTGTTTGATCAAATCTTCACAAAATTTAAATGTCGAAGATCTTCTGGCCTAAATTATTAATATTGCCACAAATGTATCATTAAAAATTATTATTAAAAAGTCATTTAAAAATTAACTTGTATAGATATGAACATTTTAATAACTTACTATAAGGTTTTTTAATTCCGCTTCGGCAGCTTTTCCATCATATAATTTGTACAAATTACAAGCCTTCAAATTAGTTAAGATCATAGAGTCGGGATATTTTTTTAAATATGCATCTAAAATTTCTTGAGAGACATCATAAAAATCTAACTTGTAATAACATAGAGCCATGTAAACATTTAATGCTAAGAAATTCCTGTAAAATGATATGATATTATCAACTATTGTTATGAATATTATGTTAGACCCACCACTAGCCGGCCCGGGAAGCCAAAATAGTGGGAGGGGTTCGCCCCGGGTTGACCCACCGACGTCAACTAAAAACCTAGTCGGTACCACGGGAGAGGGGAGCCCCACCGCACGCCCGTCCGGGAAGCGGTGCCCCTCGAGGTTGAGGTGCCTACTTCGGCTGAAACGTGGTGGCTGTCGGGACAAGCGTGACGATAGTGGACCCCAAACAACTGCACCTAGTTGGAGGCGCGGTCCCAAAGAGGCCTCGGCTTCTCCGCCCTCGGAAAATGTACGGCGTCGGCCGGTGCTGGTGGTCCCTTAGACCATCCGCGACCGATCGTCCGGCATGCCGGCGTCGCTCGTGTACGTCCGCGGCCCGCGAGTAGCGCCTATAGCGCTAATCGGCGGACCGTGCGATCGTAAGGCGAAAGCCCAAAACCCGGGAACCTCGATGTTATGAATATTATGAACATTGGTAATCAATCAATGTTAATATGTTTAACTACGTATGTTGTAAAGTAAGCACAATCTATGTTAATAGCATTAGAATAAAAGAGACTAATTATAAACTGTGTGACTAAAGGCGAGTGGGACTTCCTTTCCCATACGACTGGTCTAAAGAATCTGCTGAATCAATCCTTTTTAACCGGACGACCAGCTCGTATGCGAGGACACACAGGCAGGGTAGGCAGTGTTTGTCAGACAGAGCATCAACAACCTCCTTACTTTTGTACAGAACATTACAGAATCTTAATAAACTTGTAGTTATTGTAATAGTTTTTATACTCAAATTATAGTGAATTACTAAGTGAAGTGACATTCTTTTATTTATTCATGGACACGAGTGTGTTCATAACACTATATATCTTATTATAGCACTTATTTTTAATAGCGTGTAATATATTGTTATGTACATAATATATATATATATATATATATATATATATATATATATATATATATATATATATATATATATATATATATATATATATATATTATCATACTAATACATTATACAGTTATATAGAGCGAATTTGGTGTTTTACTGAGTGATATTTTTATCGAAGTAAATTGGTCAATAACCTTATATGTTTAATTGATTTAAACATTAAAAGATAATGGTAGTTACTAGTTGGTTGATTTTAATTTAAATAATTGTATAGCAAGTTATTTATTAACCTGTTATTAAGCATCAATTTTTTGTAAATATCAATTGCTTCTTGATAATGTGATCTGAGATAGTGAATAGCTGCTAATGAAAGTTGATCTTCAACCACGTCTGCTAAAAGCTCGTGATATTCCATGAGCTTTTTTTCATCACCCTGTTTGTGTGCCAAATGAAACTGCAGGCGGATTTTAACGTCAGAGATATCTGATTTTTCTAATACCTTATTAGTAAAAGTACGTATTACATTGTTACAGTTTTTATTTATGAAATGATATCTCGCTATACAGAGTGTAGCCTCACAAAAATGTTAAGATTAGTTTACATTTAAAACATATCATACAAAATCGTCAAACTTTTGTGATACACTCTGTATAATCGATGTAAAAAACGAATTTATAGTATAAACTTTACTTCTTCAGCTTCTGGGTACATGCCCAAATAGAAATAGCAACAAGCTAAATTGACAAACACATGTTTTGGTCTTATATTTTCGCTAAGCTTTTTGTAAATTAACATTGAATTATTGTAATCTCCTAAATGAAAGTAGCAGTATGCAAGCCATTGTTCTAAATCCACATTTTCTTTGTTTTTTTCAATTTCAAACTAAAAAAATTAACCAATTAAGTTGGTTATATTTAAACAGGTATTGTTTAAATTGATTCGATTTTTAATATAACGAACGAAATTTTGGTAGTAGTATGGTACAGTTACTTTATATTGTAAACATACACATAAGTATGTATATCTATCACCTATGTAATGTGCCTGTGTACCTATGTACACGTTCGTATAAGTAATGTTGGAAAGAATTGTTTTTAAAATAACTCTGATACTTGGATTATTATTTCATGTCCCATTATTGTATATTTGTAGGTATGTGCAGCAACTTGAGTAAATCGTTTTTACCACATAAGATTACTTTAAAACTGATAGCAATAATAAATCAAAACATTGAGCTTTAAGAATTTTTATAACTTTTTTTGAGAATGCTTAACATTATTAAAAACTATTGAAGTCATTTTTAAGTCTAGCAATATTAGTTTTATAATAATAATAGAACAATCGAATTGATTTGTTAAAATGTTCTATGAAATGATCTAATTATTCTAATTCGTTTTTATGAAAATTTAAACATTTGTATGAACTGATAATAAAAACATTACTAAAATTGTTTAGTATTTTTAACATTAAATATTTAAATATTTCATGACAACAACTTTAAAACTTGGTGAATTTTTATTATTTTAAGTTCTACGTAGTATATACAAGTAATGTTCCAAATATACTTTAAGAATTGTCAAAGCTCCAGTATAGTCCCGTTTCTGGATGAAATCTTTTGCAGTTATTTTGTTATTTGTCGGTTGAGCTTTTTCTGATTGGGGTTCTACCGCTGCTGGTTTGATACGTGATAATATCTAAAGATTAAATTAATTTTAATAATACATGTATACACCTAAATCATACGTAAAATCTATAAATACTGCAATTAAGTCATAAAAATAGATTTTCATGCGGACAAAACTTCTAAGACCTACATACACATAATTTTGAATTTTCATTTTTCATACATTTATATTCAATTCAAAACTTATATTTACATAACCACATTGATTTTATGTAATTTAAAACTTACCATATTATTGATGAATGTAGTACTGATTTATAGTTAACAATTTATATTTTTATCCTAAACTGAAATTTTACCAAGTTAAATCGCCAAACAAACATATGAAGACCTTGTTCGTTCAACTAATTAAGCTAATCTGTAATCAGTTTGAATATTGTTGTGGTTCTTACATGAATAAGGTCGGCAGGTACTCATTGTTTCCATAGAAACTGTAAGAATAAGTGTAAACATACAAAAACGAAACAACGTTGTATAATATGAACCAAACAGTGTACAGTATACTAGAAAAAACTTGCATTCAAATTCAAACAATCTTACATACAAAGTTCGTATGATAAAATACTGGATAATATTCGAACATTCAAACTTATATAATAGTTCATTATTCAAATTTAAAAGTTATAATTTTACCTATCAATAATTATCATAGTTATTTTAAATACTGATTGCTTTAATAATTACTATAAAATATAATTTTTGTTGAATATTTGGCGAGCTCTTTTACCAAATTGTTTTACCGAAATATATTATTGTTTGTTTTTTTAATTTCTTAAATGGTAAGGATTACCACAATATTTTTTTGATAAACATCATAATTTTATTTTAGCGTGTTCCAATGACTTAATAATTCTCGTCACTAATGTCTAATGATCCTAAAGCCATTTCTATACCTACCTAAATTATTTACACCTATTAACCTATTATTGTTATTCATTATTTACATTATTCATTAGGACCATTAGAAATACTATTATAATTTACCTATAACGTATACAGGTTTTGTGCATAATAATTTTAAAATTCATAAATTCATTTTAATTTAAAAGTGCCTATCCATAAAAGTTAAAAGGATGTGAATTTTGGTTGACAACGAGTAGGGTGGACTGTAGGTGATAGGTCTATGGAGGTGTATAAAGCTTGGAATACAACATGTATAGCAACTATAAATATTAATATCGTATTGTAAATTCACATTTTCGTATTATACTGATTCACGTGAATTTATAGAGAACAACTTCAACGAATAAATTATCATATTCGGTTATTAATAAACAAATAATTAGGTACGTTAACCTTTCAAAACCGGAAAAGTTGAACGACCCTGAGTGTGTGTCATCGAGAGAGGCGGCAAGTCCATCTCGACCAACGATTCGTCTTTGACCTTGGTAACCTTAGATTATTCTTTCAAATGAGCCACGTTACACTAACCATAACCTCAAATACCAATAAACGATGTTGTGTTATCAGCTTGTGTATTTCCACCGGATAAAACGCGACCGATCTTGTGTGATTACAATTTACAGTAAAGTGTTCTACTTTTCAGTTGTATTCTCAATTCCGTCGTACCTATTTATTTTGGTATAAAGTTAAAATAATATTATTTTTAATGGGTCAATGACCCATTAAATGTATTAATAATATAATATTTTATAATTGTTCTTTTTTTTTTTTTTTAATGAGTGTTATTTCTATTGTTTGTTAAAAATTGTGCAATTTTCTGAAATGTTGTTTTAAGTTATTATGTTTTTTAGTTGGTTTTTAATTAAATAAATTTATTCATTTTAACTATAATTATAATATAATTTTCTTCTTTATTAATCCTTATTAGTATATGTACATAATTTGTTGTTTATTATAATGGAAGAATACGGTGAAATAAATTTAACTAATCAAGAGTTGCAAATGTTGTCGGATTTAGACAGGTAAAATGTATTATTTTGCATACATCTGCAGGTTTATTTAATTACTATAAATGAGTCATTTATTGATTTATAGGTTATAGTAGTTGATTCTCTTCGTATATAATTATTTTGTTACTTTGCTCTCTTTGTTATTATAATAAAGAAAAATAAATTGTATTATGTACATGATATATTTAAAAAATTTTAATAATTAACTCTATAAGCTTTTATCAATACTGAAAATAACTATTAATATGGGACAACTTATTTCAACTAATGCTTTTAATTAATAATAATAATCAGCTATTTATTTATAATATAAATACTTGCATGTTTGACTCCTGCAAACAAAATAAATATACATATTTAAGTTGTTGTTGTAATTATTGTGTTGTGAAGTACAACATAAACTTATATGAAAAGTAAAATAAATGAAAAAATAATGCTTAATTTTGAAAGCACTACCTATATTATCTTAGTTTTCCAGTCTATTGCTTTTAACACTGATATTAAAAATGATTCACATTTTTAATGAATAACAAAATGTCTTAATATGACTTTTTTGTGTCATATAGTATAATTTGATATCATTTTTGAACTTGGCGTTTTAAATTTTAAATAGGGTAAGCAAAATAAAAAAAAAAAAACAATGTTGATAAGACCAGTATCATTGGTAAAATATATGAAAGTTTGGTAGGTACTTATGTATTTTCTCGTGCTATTATTAGAAAATTAAGTGGGATATCTCCAGTGAATGTATAAAATCAATTCTGATTCAAAACATTAACTTGAATAAAAAAAATGGCTTTCTCAAAAGAAATAGGTATTAACATTATCCTATTTATAAATAACAAATAATAGTTGAAATTAAAAAAAAAAAAATTTTTTTTAGTAACTTGTTTTATATAATATGTATATTAGGGTGGCCTAAAAATCCAATGATCATCAATGTTTACCTCCTACCACCAGAAGCATTTTTCTATAGTCTAAAAATAATTAATTTATAAATATTATTATAATCAAACTATTTTTGAGTCATCCCAAGCAACTTAAAGTATGTAACATAATACGGTATATAGTATATACGTATTTACAATACTAGCGTAATGTAAATTTTGTTGTTATTATATTATTTATTATTATTATTATTATTGTAATATTTTCCGAATAACTATAAATAAATATAATATTACATAGATAGTAGGTACACCATTGACCGGGTTTGCACATATAATGCTTATCGATTATAGCATTGCTTATCGATTTATTACGATGATGTGTGGTTTATTGTACGAATTATAAGATTTTCAGTTGACTGTACAGGGTACACTGTTCAGTTGTCGTGTCGTTTGTTGCGTGTTATTTTGTGGTAATTTAGTGATATTTCAATAATATATATAATATATTTATTTCATTAGTATAAAATGACCACACGAAGTCGTACTCATATTTATTTGATTGAACAACCTATTCCAAGTATACCTAGTAATCGGCTACCGTCTAATGGTGAAGCATTGGGTTATTTTTTTCATATGTACCGAATTGAAAAAAAATCGTTCAATTATTCATGCGTTAAAGTAATTGAAGAAGTGACATTTGTTTGGAATAAAGCGAGAATACCGACAACGCGGAAAGATAACGCAATAAATAGGTTTAAAAAGCTCTACAATCAATGGCTTAATCTTTTTAAACATAAAAATAGAAAAACAGAGCTTCACCTTCAACAAGAATGTGGCTTTCGTTTAGAAAAACATGAAATAGAAAATAATATGAATTCTGAGCTTCATTGATTTCCATTAGTTACAAAAAATAATATAAATATTTTTCATTATTATTTGTTTCAAATTATTCATTTTAAAGTTTAATTTCAACATAATTTTTTTTAAATTTAAATAATAATTATGTGGTATACAATTTTTGACACATTTTAATATGATGAGACGATTATTTAAACTTTAGATGGCTCAAATTAAAAATAATTCAAAAATTTCATCTTTTTGAAATCAATATCATTTGTTTAAATTCGTTTAAGTTGTAATTGAGTAATTTAATTCCAAATTATGTTATTATTGCCGATATAGTATAAAGCTGTACAAAAGTAAAACTCATTGATTTGGCTATAGAATACTGGTGTGATGTTCCAATGATGACAATAAAATAATTTGCCATACTCTGGCATATTTTCTTTATAAAATGTTATTAATATGAATTAATGTTGTGGTCAGTTTTTATGTCCATATAATAATAATACTAATCAGCAGAAATACTCGAAAAGTTGTTACATTATCAAACATTTGATATTGTCTTGACCCTTTTAAATATGAATTTTGGAAAATTCTTTCTTATTGTGTTTATAGATAGATAAATACATTTCCTCAAAATGTTAAATGAATCGGTATGATAGTTTTGGCTGTAATAAGTCTGTCAGTCAATCATGAGTAGAAAGTGTTTGATTATTATAATAGATGATTGATTATTTTAAATATTTGTATCTGCATTGTTATATTTGTTTTAATGTGTATTCATTGTGTTTGTATTGTTTATGTTTTCGCCCCAGTCAATAAAATTTTCTTAATTATTACTATTAATCGTCTTTGATTATTAATAATCTGATTATTCTGTGTTTGTTAAAAGTTGAGTACACACACTATTTTCATAATATACTATTTGTATAAATTAATTTAATATAACTCGTAATGAAGTATTCCTATCTCACTTATCTAATTTGAAAAATCATATCTTTTTAAAATGCTGTCATGAATGCAACATTAATCAAAAATCCATGCCAATAATTTTGGTTAATTTTAATTTCAAAATAATTAAGTATATTCTCTAAACAGGTACATACAGTGGATAGCTTACTAAACTATCAAAAGTGTGGTAGATATTATATTGAACGAGTACTCTTAAAATATTGGAAAATTTTAGGGGAGTGAAAAATAAAAAAGCTGAACATATTTTGTATTATGGCTAGGATAATATTAGTAGAAGTTCATTCTTCGTCCCTTTAGTCTTCTTACTAAATATTGGTTGTGTGTGTTCGTTTTCATTAATCCATTACACTGTTCAATCAATCTACTTATTCAATGAAATCAAACATTTTACTCCGAATACAATTAAATAGAAAGTATTACACACACCACATGCACACACATACACAAATATGTTTACCTATGGTTAAATATTGACTTATGTACTCAATAATGGTGTGAAGATAGAAAATATGTTGTGTGCAAAAAAGCAAATTTAGCCCCATTGATATGCTTTTTACATTAACTACCTAATTTTTAATGACAATAATTTAATTGATTCTGAGTATCTATGTCCTTATATCATATATAATTGTTTTTTTTTTAATATTTACCTCAATGTTTGTTTCATCCTTTAATTTTTTTTCCCCAATTAAGTAAATATTTAATTCATACTTAAGTTTGTATTTTACAAAAAAAAAAAAACTTATGTAAAAAAGTGATCTTCATTTATTTATTTTTTAAATTTAAATAAATTATGTTCTGGGTGTATCTAGGACGGTACTTATTCTACTTTTAATTCTACTGTTTATTAACAGTAAAATTGAATTAAAAATAATATTTTGTATGTAATTTTTAGATTTTAGCTAACAAAATCATCTATTTATTTTACAAAAATGTTTTTTTTTTTTATTTACTTTTCGCCTGGGAACACTTTTTAGTTAATTACTTGGTCTAAGGGAAACATTCATCGAATTTACAGAATAAACATTTTTTATTTTACTTTAGAGAGGTCAGTTTTTTGCTATTCTCACATATTTGTTTTATGTTGGGAAATATTACCTAAAATTTGAATAGGTACTTATTCAAAACAGTAAAATCTCAAGTGTAATGTACTTTAAATGAGATTTGTATCTAAATTTTTTTAATTTTGTCATAAATTTTAAAGTAATGAAGTTAGTAATTTTGCATTTTCACCAAAATATTCAACATTTCCTCAAATAAATTTGACAGAAGTTTTATTAGGTTTTAGGCCAAGTTTAAATCACTGAAAGGTTCTTATTTTTATCTAATTAAATTTTGAATTCTTGATATTAATACCTGAACATTTAACATAACCTTATTTATGTATTCTACTAATAGTACCTACTGAAAATTTCAAAAATATTCATTCAATATTTTTTTTTACGTGTTTGAAGTTAATACCTGTTATATATTACACTGAAGTTACGCTCAGAATTATTTTAGTATAAAACTTATTCATTTACTTAAAATTCAATACATTTTCCATCAAATGTCTTGTCTGAAGAGCAAAGTGACAAAGAATACTTTTTTGTCTCATTAATTTTTATCTCATAGGTACATAGGTAAAATTTAATTAAGCAATTTTTTTAATTATAACTTATAATCTATATGTAGGTACCAATTATTAGCTGTAATAATTATTCCTACACTTTTTTTTTATTGTAAAATGTTTTTTTTTTTTTTAGTCGAATGTATGGTTTTTTGAAGTTAAATGATCCAAAAGAAGAAAAGAAAAAAACCTTGGTTTTAAAAGTATGTATATATTTATAATAAACTCTAATAATGTGTATATATATATATATATATATATGTCTATAGAATCATAAGAAAAACAAACATAATAACTATAGACTTCATAGATTATCTAGTTAGTGTACAAATAATATAGCTTTTATTTTAGTATATATTTTTTCTGATTTGATTTAGAAAAATTTACTTGGTATTTGAACTTATTTTAAAGTATAGCTAAGATAATGATAAAATGAACAATTAATACCGGTGAAGAAATTTTGAATTCTGGCAATAGGGGTTTTGTTCTGATTGGATTGTAAATTTAGTGTTAATACTAATGCCTCTAAGATACTAGTAAAATTATAATTTTCTTTCTATCTTGCATATACTGTAATTATAATTATGTAGTCACAAATTATTTATAAGGAATGGTGCCTGTATATTTGAGTAAACCTTACTTGAAAGATTGTCTATGCAATTACCCGGGAACATTAAATCCAGAGGCAAGTATTGTGCAGTTGAAGGGTGTTTATATAAATACATATACCTTTTAAAATAAATTCTAAACTCAAAATTAATTCATTTTATGATACATTTTAAATATTATGTTTTCTTGGAGAAGGCATTTAAGTACCCTATTTCTAAATTATTTTTTATTGTTGCTTTTAGGCTTCAAATTACACATCTAATCAATCTAAGAAGCCAAATTCTACTTTTTTAATATTGAGCTAATATGATAAAATTTGATAATAAATTACAGTTTTTTTTTTAAATTACATAAGTTTTTGCATATTATTTTACTTCAGTTGAGTTATGAAAATAACAGGGTTAGTGAAATACGAGAATAATAATTAAAAAATTGTTAGTTGGTACTTAAATATTTAAGATCTATTGTCATCAAAGGTTTGTTTTATTTGTTAAAGTGTATAATTATTATTTTATAAAGTAGTCTTATTACATAAATATGTATTAGTTATTTAGTAAGATTATGCTAATCTGATAGTTAAAAAAAAAAATTGACAAATTTTTCAAAAGCAAGCACTTATGAATCAATGCAAATGTGTTATATTCACAATGTTATTCACATTAATTTTATATTATTTATTAGAAATTAAAATAAATTTCACAGCATTTTATGTATAATATTACGATTCGAAAAGATAAATCTATTCTAAACTATTTGAGTAAAAATATATGTAGTGTGGACATATCTATTATCTATAGCTTTTCTAAGAAATTTTCAAAAGTATCCATTTTTAGTCATTTTAGATTGATTTTTGTATTTAATGTTTAATAGCTTATACCTAAGGCACAAATTTTGTAGTATAGATGAACTAGTCAAATCAATTGCAGTAGTGCACTAAAAAATTTTGAAAATTACATTTAAAAATTAAAAATTACATTAATTACAATATTTTGTTCTAAATATTTCAAATTAATTACTAATGTATTTTTTTTTTATTTTATTTCATGGAATTTTTATAAATTCTTTCAAAAATAGTTAGAAAAGTAAAATAACAAAAAAAATAGTTAAAATAGTTTTATAAAATAAATTGTATTTATTTTATAAATAAATAAAATCGACAAAATTGTAATAAAATTTAAAAATCTTAAAAATAGCTATTAATAATTTTATATTTTAATATGTGCATATTTGAATCATATTTAAAACTTACTTAACAATAAATTAGAACTGTTGAAGAGAAGTTGCAAACACAACAACATCTGTGCGTCAATAATAAGTTATGATATATTATAAATTAGTATTTAATTATGTAAGACCCATATGAGCCTAATTTTTTGGTCTAATTAAATTTATGAATCTTTCTTAAATACTGATCGAACATAATACATATTACCCAGTCCAGTTAAAAAAAATCCAGTATGAAAGATTATATTGTAGGATCATTTAAACTCATCGAGATAATTTTCAAAAATAGCAGCACGGTATTTCCAAGTACTTATGTTCATTTTTTTTTTCAAATGTTTAAAGTTTTTCAGTTTTATTTATTTTAGTCTAGGGTGACCATATTAAAAAAAAATAAAAAATAGGACTAAAACAATTTTCTTAGCTATTTTAAATAATTTTATCAAATTTTTCATCATAATTTAATATACCTAAAATAGTATCTAATGTGTATTTACTATTGTTTATATCCCATTAAAACAGTAATAAAACTAATACATCATTTTTAATAAAAGCAAAAATAAATAAATAAAAATAGTAGTTACTTAAAAACTTTTTATAATGTTCTCAAATACTTTATTCCTATACTCAATTTTCTGAAAAATTTTTTATTCACATTGATGATAATTTTTCGGATCGCATGTCTACACATTATAATAATTTTCCAAAAAATTGTCTCGAATTGAATGATTTGGGAGATTTTGTATGTATTGTACCTATAAAATATAAACATATTTATAGCTTTATAAGATTGAATAAAAAACAGGACAAAAGGTGTCCTGAGACACGTTCTTTAGGACAACAGGACACAACTCCAAAATAAAGGACAATCCTATAAAAAACAGGACGTATGGTCACGGTATTTTAGTCAAAACTATTTTAAGTAAATTTATTTGAATATTTTACTTTGAAAAATCTTGAGGACCTAAGTTCTTATTCATTTTGTAAAGCATGGCTCTTTTCTAAAATTTTTCATTTTTAAAAAATCAGAGCTGTAATATTACAATTATTTTAATGTCTTGCTTAAGACTTTATAAATCTTAGATTTTTTTTTTATTGGAAAGAGATATATTTTGTTTCATGTATTTTATTGAAAAACCAATAAATGCTTGTTATTGAAAGATATTTGATAAAAATTAATCAAATGTTTAAAAATACTCAGAAAATAAATACAATTTGAACTAGTCAATGTTAACATTGAAACTGTGATGTGTAGATTGTATGTCGGTTTTTTTTTTTTTTAATTACAGACTAGTATTAATTTAAAGTGAGTTATTAAAAATTAGTTGTTTCTCGTTAACATTTAATTACACTTGTTTTCAACCAAATCATTAATTAATTATTGACGTTTTTTAAAATAGAATTGTTATAATATTACTTTAATTGTTCAAATTCATTCTTAATTGTGTGTTTGATTTATTTATTTGTTATTTAGGCAGTAAAGTACCTTGAAAGGATGTTAATGCAAATGCAGAAAGAAAAAACAGAAGATGAATCTTCAAAAGCAATCTGCATTGATTCCAAAACTTATTGCAAATTAGGACATTTTCATTTATTATTGGAAAATTATTCAAAAGGTAAGTGAAAGCATGTTCAATAAATATTATAGGATATGCTCATATTTTATTACCTATGATATTAGTATGAGTCATATTCAATCAAAAAAATTATGTTACTCTATAATTTAGATTCCTCATAGTTTCAAGGACATTGGTAATCATAATATTCCTACTGATGTAATTCTATAGGGTATATTTACTGTTTTATTACATCTTAGTCAAAATCAAAAAACTTTTATACATCTACGGCATTTAAATTTATGTGAAAATGATGTAGCTACGTTAAATATATATTTTTTACTTATTAATAAAATTAAAAAAATATGAAACTATTTATTAGTAATAAAAAATAATAATTATGTTTGTTTCTAAGTTTCTATAAATAATTGCGACAAAAATAGTAATAAATATTAACTGTTATTATTTCTATTATTTAATCATGAAATTACAAAAAATGTTTTGGTCGTCTTATTGAAAATTCCATATTCCTAATTAATGATTATCAATTTACTAAGTTAGGTAACCAGACATTTTTTATTTACTAACTTAAAATAGTTATTTCAAAAAATGAATGCTCTTACAAGATTATTAAAATTTAATATTATGTAGTGTATGACATTTATGTAATTAATGATATGATACTAGCAATTAATGTAGATTTTATTTATTAGATGTACAGTATAATATCAAGAAATTAAATATAGATAATGATAATTTCTAAATGGTATTTGTGGATAAGAGATTCAATATTGAAATGTATTACTGTTACGGGAAGTTGGTTTAAAAGGATAGTAAGTAGAGAGATTAAAGAGTTTAAGGTTTTGAAATGTTCAATGTTTTTGATATTGAATCAGAAGTATTGGAAGTTGGTTGGAGAGTTGTTGTGCTAGCATATGATGTACTGTACTGGGCTGTATTGAATATATAATGTGTTGAGTTCAGATATTTTGTTATTTATGAACTATTTATACCAATTTTTTTAGTTATTAATATTTATTGGCATCATAAACTAATTTTAATAATTCCAAACTATGTTTTATTTTATTTTAGCAATGTCTGCATACCACAAATATTATAATGATGCAGAAACTAATCACTGGAAGGATGCTAATTTTTTGTATGGTCTTGGACTTGTTTATTTTCACTTCAACTCATATCAATGGTAAGCGTAATATTATTTTAAGGATATCAAAATTGATATTGGTTAAAATGACTCATTTGAATAATATGTTATGATGATGTAGCTTAATATTTTTATCATAAACAAATCAGTATTGTTATAGACTTTAATCAAATTTAGAAATTTTAAACATTTTAAATGTCCTTTCATACTTTTTTAATTTAATTTCTAAAATACTTTATTAATTTTAAATAGGTATGCTAATGTATTAACATGATATGATTTATGGGTACTGGTCTAGTAAACGCCCGCCAGGAAAGTATTCTCCTGCCACTAATATATCGTATTAAAACAGTAAATACTTAATTATGAATAGTTTTATTTTAATAATACAAAATGAAATACAAAATCAAAAGTAAAATATTATTAAATATTGAAAATTATGCAGGTGGCCACAATGCTGATATATCATTCAAAATTTCACTTAACGGATCACGCCTGTTAAGTTTACTACGCCACATAAAGTCAGCCATACATAAATCAAGGAAATTTCTCTGAGTCCTCCTTCGTTTCTTATTGCCCAATTTAGCCCTTTCTCACATTATCTCAACATTTTGTTAGATTATTAAGTTATTTCCTTTTTTTTTTTTTTTTTTTAATTTTCGATTAGAACATCTAGACTACCTGACTACGATATATTAGTGGCGGGAGTCAACTAAAACTGAGTGACAGGAGAATACTTTCCTGGCGGGCGTTTTCTAGACCAATACCAATTTATGTATACAAGTCAAATGTAGCCAATGTAGATATATACCAATCATGTTTTCTTAAAAATTAAAATCAATTATCATTATTTTTAATTTTACATTTCTAAGTTTTATTTAATTATGAACATTCTCAGTAAATATATTTGATGTAATTGGCAAAAAAAGATAACATAATTATTGTTATAATTAGACATACGACTTAAAAAAATACTTTAAAATTATATTTTTATGATAAACTTCTTTAAAATTACTATTAATGTTTTTATATTTTTCTATTGAAAAAAAAATATAATATAATCCATTAATTTTTGGAAGAATTCATATCTAAATTTAATGACGTTTAAAAAAAAAAACGGATAAAAAATCTACCATTTTGTCGACATGATTAAAATGTGATTCGTTGTCTTACGCAATTTAAAGTAATCAACCTAGTGTTATCTGTAATACAAGTTACTATAAATACATAATAAGTGTGTGTGGTTGGCGCGTGTGTATGTATGTTTATGCCAATGACCCTAGATACCAAGGTCTGAAATTAAAAATATAATGTAAATAATAATAATGATAATAATAAAAAAAAAAAAATACAGTCAGAAACTCGCTAAGTCGCTACGGACGTAATAAAAACACGTGTTGAATCAACATTTTGCGATAGTGTTCGCTACGGAACGTGTGTGCGTGTGCGTGAGTACACGGCGTTGGAAAAAATCGTAGATTCATCACGTCGGAACGATGGTAATAATAATAATAATAATAATAATAATAATAATAATTGATACGCCGCCCCGGACGACTTGTATAACGAAACCAGTTTCCGAACTCCTCGAGCCGGCGGCGGCGGGCGTTGTCCGGCCGTCCGTCCGTCCATCGGTCCGCCGCAGCGATAATGACGAGAGACACGAGACGACGACGGTCCGCGCGACAACCGGCCGAACGCGTCGCGTGACCAGGAGGAGCGAGAGGAAAGCGCCGGACAAAGAACGACCAAGGGGGCGTTTAGGGGCCCTCCCGCCCGCCGCCGAAGCACCGCCGCGCCGCGGATTTGGCAACCACTGAAGTGTCTCACTGTAGTTGTGTACGCCGAGGTTAGCGTCCCACAGGTCAATGTTTACAGCGTTTTACTGTATAGTATAGTATTATCACTACTCTAGCGCACCGCGTAGCGAGCGGCGGCGGCGGCGGCGGCGGCTGTGTATTGTGTATCGTCGTGGTACGAGTGCGTACAGGCGTACTGCGTATGGTACAAAACGCAGCGTAGTACTCCGAAGTCCGAGTACGTTCGTATACGTTTATTACTATTACAGCACCGCGGCGGCGTGTCGCACGTAGAGGCGGCAGCAGCGTTGGCCGTAGTAGGGATGCACCGCCGCCGACTCCCCACCGTCGTTTGACGGCCCATCGCCGCTCCCTCTCCCCGTGCTGCGGGCACCACCGCCGTCGACGGTTCTCCCGTTCCCCGCTACCCGCGTTGCGTCTCACTCTATTGAACCGTTCGCTCGCGCGCGCGCTCCGCACGGCTCGTCTCCTCCCACCGCGCACATCCCTTCTCGCTCTAGCCGTCCGTCTCCTCGCCGCCCCTCGTCTCACGGACGACGTCCTCCTCCCGAGCGCTCGCGTTCCCTCCCCCGGCCCCCCTACTCGCCGCCGCGGCGCTCGGGACGCCGCGCACACACGCGCACGAAAGACCCTCTTTCACGACTCCGACGGCGACAATGTCCTCTACGCCACAGCGCAACCTGAAACTGTACATAGTTTTTTTTTTGTCTTCGTTTTTTTCTTTTTCGCTTCTTTCCCTCGTCCTCGGCGTCCGCGCGCAGCGTTTCACGCGTGATCCGTCGTACTCGACGTCGGTCCGTCTCTCCGGTTCGGTTTCGCGATCTTCCACGTAGTACCTTAAATAATAATAATAATAATAATAATAGTGATAATTTTCCGTTCCGATTTCCTCTAAATGTGTTCATCCATCGCTTACTCGCGTCGTTTGCTTATACCGCACGTAGCGTTTAGTGTTCATTAGTCCGTAAGCCGCGGTCGTCGCAATCGCAGTCGCCGCCGTCTGTGTACAACGACAGTGTAAATAACAATCGTACTATTGTGCTGGTACGTAAACACTTCTATTAATAATATACAACTATAATACTATAGTGTCGTTTACACGCACGCATTCGATATAACTACTCTTATCTCAGGTTAACTCGGACACATGTATATCGTACTATTATTATTATTATTATATAGTATGTAGTAGTAGTAATAGTAGTAATAGTAGTAGTAGTAGTAGTGTAATAATATTATATTTCCTGTTTTGTCTCTCTCGCTCCCGCGCGCATCCCGTCGGGTGCATCGTATCGCGTGCGTGTGCGTGCGTGCGCGGCGTGTGTGTGTGTGTGTTGTATAATATCCGTCGTGCGTCGCGTAAACAAAACGCCAACGCGCAGAACCGGTGTAGCACGTAGGCACCACCGTCAGCACATTGGCCTTTTGCCGTCGTCGTCGTCGTTCTCTTCTGCTGCTCCGCGAGTGCTGCCGCCGAGTGCCGTTTGTTGTCGTTGCTGTTGCTGCTGCTGTGTTACTACTACTAAAGCATTAATACCACACCGTTTGGTAATCGTCGTCGTCATCGTAATTTTTTTATTTATTATTATTTTTTTTAATCATTCATTTGTTTTTCGTACGAAGCAATAATAATAATAATAATAATAATAATATTATCTAACGTCGTCGCGCGCGCCCGTCCGTCGTTATCGTGGTTAGTTTTTTTTTTTTTTTTTTTTTTAATTTTTTCCAAAGGGCCTGCGTGTGTCCTGACGACGACGACAGCGGAACGTCATCTTTGTTGTACTATCGGTCGTTGTTGAATGATGCCTTGTCGACGTTAGTATTATTACCTACTCGCGTGTATTGACATTTGACACAGTAACTGTTTGCACAGTAGTTGTTGTAGAAACGATAGAATATTAATTTTTTTTTTCCGATGTTTGTATAGTAAATAGTATATTTCATTATGACATTATACAGTGTTGATTGTGCAATCCGTTTGGTATACCGGGTCTTCTATTGCTTGTATGGGTTTTTTCCTCGTTTTCTGGATCTCTGAATCATTCACGAGCTATGCACAAAATAACTCTTCGTCATGAATACAATCTGTAACTATTTTTTGTCTGAAATGAATGCTTTTAAAACTTATGTCATAGTTAAATAATTTTCAAATTCATGGTCTTTCAATTTTTCTAGTCAAGTGCTATTATCAATTTGTAATGTTTTACGAGCAAAAAGATATGAGGTTAGAATAAGAATTTTTACTATTTCTAGTTCGAGGACATCAAGCTTTGAATATCTATCATTTATTATGTATTGTGACCAAAGCTATAATAATTGCATAGGTGTCCTACCTACTTATTGAGAACAATGACAACATTTTATTCTTTCTAAATAGTTGGTCACAATGTCATTGACTACTCCCAGAAATATTATTTGTCAAATGAACACAGAATTTTAGATGTATATTTTTTACGGAATATATATTTTTATAAGTCTTTTCACTGTTCATATTTATTAATAAGTCATAATTTTTACTCATTAAGTAATTAAAATTATTATATTTATCTATATTTTCACGTATTTGTTCATTTTCAATTATATTATGACATGTCATCTATTGTATAATAATTATGAAGCAAATCAACTACAGAATAATAAACAATGACTAATTTTAATTTTTGATTATATCTACATAATATTAATTTTTTTTAATATTCTTCTATTCTAATTAGGTTTATTTTCTTAAGTAAACTATTATTAATTAAATGTAATCTACTAAGTACATTGATGAAACAATATTTTGTTACGTTTTACTAAAAGTCACATGGCTATTTATTTATTTGACAATAGATTAAAAACATACCTAACTAAATATTATTCTCTAAATTATTTAAAAAATAAGCAACAATAACAGTTTTAATCTAAATGAATTTAAAATAAATCATGTTCAGGCATTATTGCTGTACCTATGTTTTAAAGTTGAAAGAAATACATTTACCTAAACAATTTTTATTTTAACATTAAAAAACAAACATTCTCTTTTATTTAATTACTAGTAAATTCTTGTTTAATGATACCTAATTATAATGTCATTATAGGTACTTAATAATATCTACCTAGTATTAAAATTATTGAAATTGTTTCTTCTACATTAAATATGTACTTGATTTGTTGAAAACTTAATAATGTGTACCACATAAATGTTTTTGAAAAAATTAGTAGTAAATATTTAATCTGGCTAAATTAAACTTAAATGCTAATATAATTTTAATAAGGTATTAAAAAAAAGGTACCCGAATGTTGTAGTTAATTAAATATATGTCTTGCCAATTTGGCATTCGATCAAAAATATCAAACGCTTCTATATCCATTTATAAAGTTATTTTCAGCTCTTGGTGTTTAGGGATATTGAATTTGTATTGAAATTTTGTATTTTTAATGTAACTTAGTATCTACATTGTAATTATATTCACTAAATTCATTTTTAGGTCCATTAAATTTTTTCAAAAATTGCTATATATTGACCCGAATTATCAGCGGGCCAATGAAGTACATCTTAGATTGGGTTTGATGTACAAAGTGTTTAATGAGTGGGAAACTGCATTAAAACATTTAAAACATGCTTATTCAGATGTCAGTTTAAGCACATTTTCCAAACTTGAAAGTATGATTTTTTGTTATTAATATTTCTCAATCGTTTTGCTCTAATATTGTTTTCGTGTTTAGTTAGCTTTCATATAGCTCATTTATATGAAGTACAAGGAAAATACAAGCTAGCAAAAGATCATTATGAACAACTATTAAATGATTCAAAAATTACTGTTCATCTCCGGGCTGATATCTGTAGACAATTGGGTGAATATTATTCAATTTATTTATTTAATTAATTTAACAATTATACTAATTTTTATTTTTATTTTAGGATGGATGTATCACAGTTGTGAATGTTTAGGAGATAAAAATCACCGTGAAACAGTTGCTATTCAATATTTGCAAAAGTCTATTGAAGCTGATAATAAATCTGGCCAGTCTTTGTACCTTTTAGGACGTTGTTATGCGAGTGTTGGAAAAGTTCATGATGCATTTATAGCATATCGTAATTCTGTAGAAAAATCTGAGGGAAATGCAGACACATGGTGCTCAATCGGGTAAAATTTTCATAACAGTTTAACTGATAGTATTTATCTATGTTACTTGATTTAAATATTTTATCATCTGTATTAATGTCAATACAGAGTACTTTATCAACAACAAAATCAGCCTATGGATGCATTGCAAGCTTATATATGCGCAGTGCAACTAGATAAAGGCCATAGTGCAGCTTGGACTAACCTTGGTAATGTTAATTTTATTATTTTATTATTATATGATATTTTATATACTTAAGTTATAAAATACAATATATTTTTTTAGGTATATTATATGAAAGTTGTAATCAACCAAAAGACGCCCTTGCTTGTTATGTTAATGCTACAAAGGGTAGTGCTGTAAGTGAATCTTTGCTGAAAACAACCTTAAATGTTCCAGCATCTGCAATATCTAACATGAATCCTAATCTCGGTCAACGTATTAAGTTTTTACAAACACATTTATGCAATGCACCAATGCCAAGTATTACCAGCAAGTAAGTTTTTGTGTAATTATAATTTTGGTAGTAAAAATAATTAATTCCATATACTTTTATGTTTATTTTATGAAATAAAAGACGTCGGCAGTTACCTTCTATTGAAGAAGCTTGGAATTTACCAATTTCAGCAGAAATGTCTTCAAGACAACAGCAACAGCAACAGCAACAACAACAACAACAACAGCAGCAACAACAGAAGACTGTGCAGACTCCTTATCAAAAATCTCAAGACATGATTACTTCACCACATGGGCAACCTCCTCCTTATAATTCATCCAAACCAGATTCATTAGAAAATAATACCAAACGAATCAAAGTATATTCCTTATAGTTTTATTAACTATTTAAAATTTAACTATTTTTTGTGTTATTAGGTTGAGCCTCAAACTAGTGGTAACAGCAATACTACTCCTTCATTTTATTTAAATCACCAACAAATTCAAACAATGAATGTTCTGCAACAAAATGCCCATAACTTATCACATCAGCAACAAGTATGAAATAATAATACTGTTAAAAAAAAAAAAAAATTCAACTAATATTTGCTAAAATGTATTTTTTTTTCTATTTTAGGTTTTATTACAACAGCTGCAAAATAACTATCGTATGATGCAACAACATCAACAGCAAATGAGAGCTAAACAACAAAATGGTACTGGTCAACAAGGTCAATACCAAAATTCTTCAGTAATTAAGCAATTTCCAGAACAAAATAGGGGGGATTCAAAATCTACAGATTCAATAGATGGTGCAAGTGAAAGTCAACAGCTTGACAGAGAATTACAAGCTCTTTTATCACAGAAAGAACTAACTACTTCATTAGCTGAAGATTTGCTCAAACAGTTTGGTTCATCAGATGAAATTGAAATTAAGAATGAAACTAATCACCCCAAACCACCTCAAGGTATTGGAGAGAGATTTATTACTAATTAGTTTGATAATGATATGTTCTTATGTATTCTGGTTTTAATAATGTCAATTTATTAATTGAAAGAAGACATTAAGTAGGCAATTAGGCATTGGGTTTATTAATATCAACATAAATTATATATTGAGGTAACAATGATAAATATGAAATTAATTTTAAGACAAACTATTGGAAAATGAAGATATATGGGTTAGCATAAATTATTCATGGCTCTTAATTATTTTGGAAATACACATAATCATAATTATTAATTTTATTTTTTAAATTGTTAAAACTTAGTAAATTTTAGTGTTCCATCTAACAATTTTTCTAGTAATCCACATATTAAAACTTAGTAATATTATTTTATATCATCTTTACAATCTGTTAGAATTCAATGTAAAAATGGAATCAATGAAAAACTTGTTAAACATCTATTTTCCCTCTACAGTACACAAAGCACTGGTCACTTATAAAATATAAGTATTTTTTTAATTTTTGTGTATATAGTAAAAAATATATATTTGGTATTATTGTAATTTAAATCCATTGTTTTATACATCAATGTATCATAAGTAATTTATTATTATAATTGATTGTTTGTAGTAGTGGTGTTTATGACTTTGGGATAAAAGAAAGAAAAATGGGTAATATAACTTCATGTCATGGGTAGACATTAAAATTATTTTAGTAATAAATCGAAAAAAAAATGCAATTAAATTTGTAGGAAGGTATGCAACACACTAATATGAGGTCAAAAGCAATTAATTTTGAGTATAAATGAAAAAACCTAGGTTTTTTTATCACTGTTTAGTGTTTATATTTAGACAATTTTTTTCAGCATAATGTTTTTAATGAAAATTCTAAATAATATTAATAACACTATGTATTTGTATTTTATGTATTAAAACACAACTTAAAATAATGAAATGTCAACATATACACCATTTGATTTAATGATTTGTTATATTTCAGAAGTTAAAACTACACCACATATTCAACCAACAACTGAACAGGTGGTTAGATTTCAAGATTCAAGTTCTTCTGATACCGATTATTCTTTGAATTTAACTGCTGAAGAAGTTTTGGCTATTGCTCAGTAAGTTGATGAAAAAAATTAAATGAAATTTACATGTTAAAAAATTTAATACTTATTTTTGAAATAATGAAGGCCTTTAGTTAATTTACAAATTGTGATGCAAAATTATTGGGTGAAGGTTTTAGTGTAGTTTCAATTGAATTCATTTTTTTTTAAATAAATAATATGAATCACATGTTTTTAAGGTTAACATTAACAGGTGTTTATATTTTCTTTGTCTTCACTTAACACCTGTTTCATTTTGACTTAACCACCTGACTAGTAGACTTCTAAATAACTTTTTTATAATATGTATAAAAGATAAATCAAATATTACCTTTATTATTTTTAAACCTGTTGGCATGATTCATACTTGTGATTATTTTTTGGGGGGTTTTATTCATTCCAATGCATAATAAAATAAAGTTGTAAAATATGTTTTGTGTTTGATTTAATTAGTTTATAAATAGATGTTTTAAAGATAACCATTAACAAATTTTCGATTTCCAATACATTTTATTTACTAGATTTTTTTATTATTATGAACTAATTATGAATAATATGTATCTACTTGCTTTTTATTTATTTAAACATGAGTCGTTATAATATATCATACTTTTATTTAGATTTTTTTCATGGTTATTTGAAATTTAAATTTGCCCTAAATAATGCATTTTTTTACTGTATACCATTTTATATTTATATTTTAGTATTGAGTAAAATATATAGCTATTAAAATACCTAAGAACTGCAAGTAGATTTGGCCTTAAAGAATTAGTGACTTTTAAGAGATTAAAAAATTAAATGAGAAAGTAATTAACTTAATAAAGCCGTAATTGAATTTTATTAAATAAAATCTTTTTGACGTTAATCTAAATAATTTTTGTAATAGTAATGAAAAAGTGATATTAATTTGTACATGCTAAAATGATCTTAGATGATTGGTTTTGATTCTGAGTAATGAAAACATTTTGTGTGTTTTGTCTGTCTTAATTTTTTAAATTTTAAACGTTTTATAAGTAATTGAAAAATATAAACATTTTATTAAAAATTTTAAATATCTTAAGAAATTAGCTTTTGACAAAATATTAAAAATATTCTTTTATATAGTACCAAAATGAAATATCTGTAGATGTTGAGATGTTGAGGAAGCTACAATCCATGCTATACAAAATTTTATCTAAATAGTCTGTAATGTTATATTAATTGACAATTGTAATTGACTTCTGGAAAGTATAGATTATTTATAAATTATGAAAATCAGTGAAGTCCTTATTCATGATCATAGTATAGAATGGCCACTAAAATAAAATAAAACATGGGACACTTAGAAAAATAAAATAAATGTGATGTATAACTTTTTTGATGTGTGTCCATGAAAAAAACTTTATCTAGACATTGATGGTTGATTTATAAAAATTGTATTTTAATTTTTGTCTAAGAAATCCAAACTTAAAATAATGTAATAAACAAAATAAATGCATCCTATGTTAATTTTTTTTAAATATAAATCAAAAATATATTCATACCCAAAAACAAATTGTGTTCTGATGATGATGAGTGATCAATTTCTTCTTGTGTGAATTTGTGTGCTTCTGTGGTGAACTAATTGAAATTACTAATTTTGTTTCTTTTAATAAAATATTATAAAATTCATTTAAAGAATAATTGTTTTAAATGTGTTTCACAACAATAATTGCTTTGATAGTTTCAACCTTAATATTGTGAATTTGTTGAAATGGTCAAGATAAGAGTAACAAACTAACATTGAAAAGCAGGATTTTATTAAATATAAATATATGATATTAATTTTATTGAATCATAAACAAATCTCTGAAGTTGTACATTTAAAGTAGAGGGGACATGGAAATAATATGGGAAAATAAAAGTGTTAATAAAATGTGTCGTTTAACAGGCAATTGTACATATGACAATTTTATCGTAGCTAATAACTGCTATCTCTGGGACTCAGGGCCACCTAATATATTGCTTTTGTTTTACTGTTTAGGTATCTAAAACAGCAGTTCCCAACCTTTTAAAAACTATCACCCATAAATCAGGTTATATATTTATCATTACCCCTCCCCCAAAAAAATTTTGATCAAAACAGTAATATCATTGCAATATTTGTACATGCGGTTTATTCAGATTTAATTACAATAGGTATTAATAGTAAAAAAACAAAATTGTCTAGTTTTTACCCATAAGAAAATCATGTTTTACCTCTTGAGGGGTAATTACCCCCAGGTTGGGAACCACTGATCTAAAACCATGATTATGATAAAATTAAAATACAGTGTACTCTCGATTATCCGCAGAATAGGGTGGCAGGACATCCACGGATAAACGAATTCCTCGGATAATCCGCAAATCAAATTTTATAATAAAAAATTTCATGGTTTTTCTTTTTTTCATTGATGAGCAGTTGTCTGATGCAGATGCGAATTTCATTAATTTATCTTAGTTGTCCCTAACGGTGCTTTCTCCTTTTCCATACTGCAAGCTGATTTGTTTTTTGACGTACTCTTTTCAATAGTGTTAATCAATTCAAGTTTCTCTTGAATTGATAATACCACTTTTTTTCTTTTTTCACTCATTTCGTTATGGACTTCCAATAAAAAATATTAAACTAAAATGACGCAAAACACTTTAAACACTAATGCGAAGTTCTAGTCGATACATGTGTTTGTACAGTAGACAGAAGACTAAATACGTATACGCGTTATAAGTGATGAAATGCAATGTAATGTACGTTATCGAATAATTGACTATCGCAACCAGATTAAACCAATAATGATGTAAAATGTACACGTGTATTAATATAAAATAAGTGAATTGTATTTTACGTCGTTATCGAGTTATCGGCTATCACAAATTCACAATCAAATTAAACCTATAATGATTTATAATGGAAAGATACAATATATGTATATTTTTTTGTTTACATATGGGTATATAGACGATTCCGCAGAATACAGCGGATAATCGAGAGTACACTGTAATTCCAAAATATTTAATTATTTAATACTTTTAATAGTAATTATAATTTAGGCATTATTTTACTTTTAGTTCGAACTTAATTCACTTTGTATATTTTTTTTTTCTAGGAAAGAAACTGGACCCGGTATGTGGAACAGAAATGTATTGAGTCCCAATGGACCACCACCCACTCCTCCAGATCCTCCACCACAACAATTAACCCGTGAACAATTATTACCATCTACACCATCGGTTATGTTAGAAAATAAAAAAGATGCCTTCAGTCCAAGATTACAAGAGTTTTGCTTAAAAAATCCTATTGCTGTAGTTCGATGTTTAGCCGGTGCCCTCAAATTAGGTAAATATTTAAAGAAATTTTGTAATAGTTTTTGAATAATTTTAATCCGATAACTTAAATTATTTGTATGTTATTTATTAATCTATTTTTTATTTTTTTTGTTATCTTAGATTTGGGATTATTTTCAACTAGAACCTTGGTAGAAACCAACCCAGATCATTCTGTTGAAGTTAGAACTCAAGTAATGCAAAGTAGTGATGATAATTGGGATGTTAAACAAAATCGAAGAGGGTGGGCTTGTATAAGTCATAGATCACATACAACTATTTCTAAATATGCTCAATACCAAGCTTCCAGTTTTCACGAGTCAATAAGAGTTAGTATTTATAACTAAAATTTGCATGACAATACTGTATTATTTACTAATCTTCTAAATATTGCCCTACTATTGTTTGTTCATTATGTAAATTTTACATTAAGAATAAAATAGTTAAACTGTGTACAATAGAAATGATTTAATAAGATATTGAATGTATAATTTTGTTTATGATACTAATCATGTTTTGAAAGTTATAAAGAAAATAATTTCAACTTTTGATATTATATTGACTTTTTTACCAATAACCTTTTAATGTTAAATTTATGAAATTGTTAGACATTTAAATACCATCCAAATTGATTGAAATATTTCAGTTTAATTTAAACAAGTCAGATATTTTGGTTTGGTTTGGTTTGGTTTGGTTTCTTGAAATAATTTATTTCGCAACAAAACTCATGGCTATTCTAATATTATGCTAAATTCTTAATGTAATTATTTTTACTTCTTATCATTCCAGGATGAAAAAGAAGGTATACCTAGTGTTCATTCAGTTCCTAATTCAAATTTGTCAGATTCTGATTCTAAAGACTCTACAACAATGGAAAAAAAACGAAAAAAGAACATAGTAATTATTATTATATTTTTCTAAACTATTGATGAGTTAACATTAAATTACTTATTTTGTTACAGAATTTGCCTGGTGTAAAACCTCCTGCTGGTAGTAAAATGCTTAAATTTGGTACCAATGTAGATTTGTCTGATGAGAAAAAATGGCGACCACAACTTCAAGAACTTACCAAGTTGCCAGCATTTGCGCGAGTAGTCTCTGCTGCTAATATGCTTTCACATGTTGGACATTCCATTTTAGGCATGAATACTGTTCAGTTATACATGAAAGTAAGAATTTTTATTTCTGATTATCTATTTTAAATTGAAATATTTTATTTGTGTAATATTTTTTTCCCTCGAGGTTCCTGGTAGTCGAACACCCGGACATCAAGAAAATAATAACTTTTGTTCGATAAATATTAATATTGGTCCTGGTGATTGTGAATGGTTTGCTGTGCCTGATGCTTATTGGGGTGTCATAAATAACCTTTGTGAGAAGTAAGTTCGAGAGCTTGTATAATACAATTTTATTTTATTAATCAAATTTTCACCTAAATATTTGTGTTAATTTTAAGTATAAACTAATTATTATTTTATTCAAGGTATGGATTAAATTATTTACATGGATCATGGTGGCCATTGATTGAAGATTTACTTGCTGCAAATGTCCCATTGTATAGATTTTTACAAAGGCCTGGTGATATGGTTTGGGTTAATTCAGGTAATAATACTTGACAAATTATTCTTAAATATAATAAATTTTTGGAATAACATGAATATTTTATATTTATGAACATAATTTGTATAAATTTAATGTTATTAGGTTGTGTCCATTGGGTTCAAGCTGTTGGTTGGTGTAATAATATTGCTTGGAATGTTGGGCCATTAACAGCTAGACAGTATAACCTTGCTATTGAACGCTACGAGTGGAATAAATTACAGAGTTATAAGAGCATAGTACCAATGATACATTTAAGTTGGAATTTAGCTCGAAACATTAAAGTATCTGATCAAAGACTTTACGATCTTATTAAGTAAGTTATATTTGTGTTTGGGGATTATTCTATATTAATCAAATTGTTTTATTGTCAATTTAGAATGTGCCTAATGTGTTCTCTTCGTCAATGTGGTATAACATTAGAATTTATCAAAGTGAAAAAAATTCAAACTCGTTTTCATGGTAGAGGCAAGAATGAAGCTTCACATTATTGTCATGATTGTGATGTAAGTCACTTATTAGTCATTACTACTCTTCAAAAAAATAAAACCTTATCAATATTTATAAATTAGGGAGGTAGTAAAATCTTTTGTTGTCATAATTTTTTTGCATAAAATGAAATTGAATGTGGGTTATTGAGCTGTAAACTAGTGTGAAGACAAGTTAACTTGTAATTTTATTTTATTTTTACTGTAGTAGGTTGTTGAAAACTATTAATTAATTTTTAGTTTTTTGTTAAGAAAATATTTTGATATACCAATTGTCTGTTCCACTAAAGAATATGGAAAGTCTATGCACACATACTTGTTTGACACAAATGGATCTTTGTAGAATTACATTTTTCTGGTCTAATACGTTATTACTTTCAAATTTATTTATAAAATTTTATGAATCTTATGTCATTAATATTATATTTGATTGAATATCATAATATTCATAACACGTAATATATTTAGTATAATTTAAAATTAGATTAGATATCAAATTGATAAAATTTCAACCTCAAAAGGTTAGTGAACCTTACTTCAAAATATGGCGTGAGTTGATATCGTAGTGGTATGATAATAAATCTGAAAAATGTGTTCCGTGTCCGAATCATTAGTTTTTTGCATTGGTCTCCTTGTGACTCCTCGACATCACTGATAAAGACTAATCATAATCACTACTAGATATATGACTGTGAAAAGTGAACACTGTTTTTTGTGAATTGGGCAGGGATACTCTAAATAGGATTTGCAATGCTTATCCATGCTCGTTTATACTTGGCATATTATCACCTGGGATAAACTAAACACTCAGTAAACTGAGAAACTAATAAGGATAGGAAGGAGGCATAAAAACTGAATTTCTTGATTTTTAATTTAAAATGTAATTTGATGCATCTATCATAGAATAATCATAAAATTATTTTTTTGACATTGGTCTACATTTTCTGCTTTAAATATATTTTTTTAAACTATATCTAATATCAAAAATTATAGTGTCATAATGTAAACACTTTTTTTTTATTATTAGTTTAATGAATAAGTAAATTTATTTGCTGATTGACTACAAAGACTGAAAAAAATTTTGAAAAGTAGTGCTAACTTCTTCAATAAATTAAAATAATGTGTAAATGAAAAACATACTTTTCCACTTCAGTTTTGTTTTTTATACAATATATTAGTTTTAAAGAGGCAAACAATTTTTTTTTATTGATTGTTAAATTTTGTTTTGTATATTTTAGGTTGAAGTATTCAATATTCTTTTGATCCGAGAGCAAGAGAAAAAACATTGTGTTTACTGTGTTATTTGTGCAAAGAAACAATCTCCTAATTTGGAAGGATTTGTGTGTCTTGAAGAATATAAAATGTCTGAACTTGTAGAAATCTATAACAGTTTTGTACTACATTGTCACACTACACCCATACTGCCACTTAGTAATAATACTGTAGCGCAATTGACGTAAGTTGAAATAAGAAAAACGTTAATGTATTACATATTATATCATATCATATACATATGTATATTATGTACTTAGAAAACTTAATATTTAAGCATTCGATGTTATTTCTTAAGCAATATTTTCAACAGAATTTTAATTTTGAACAAGATTATATTTAAATTGTGCGATTAACCATTAGCATATTTACACACCTGATGAATATCAATATTTATATTTATATTGTATGTTTAACTCCTAGAACCATTATTACTTGTTTCATTAGATTTTAAAAATAAATAACATATTTATATGATATCTATACTATGCTATGGATACAAATAAATACATTTTTAACTACATAAATTACATTAATACAACGTATAATAATATGCAGTATATTTTAATTTATCATATTCTTAATCTTTGTGATATCAATTAAAAAAAAATTAAAAATATAATCATTTCTTATTGAATTAGTTGTTTTATGGATTAGAATTTACATCATAATTTTATGAATTTTTACACTTTTTATAAACTATTTTGATCTACATAAATTTTCTAAATTGTTGATTTCATTATAATTATTAAAAAATTACGTACTTTTATTTATTAAATACTTGATGAATTATGATAATTGGTTCTGGAGTATTAAAAAGGGGTTCCATATGTCCTTGTATATGTTTTGTGTGGTAAATGTGTAGTGTAGTTTATGGCAGCTCATTGCAACATGTGTTCACATAAATTGTACAAAATTGAAAGGACTGCTAATGCCATTTAAAATAAATGCGTCGTAATTATAAAAATAAGTAGAAAATTTTTTGTATATATGTAAATTCTAATTGGGTTACAAAATTTACACATTTTTCTAGAATTTTTCAGATCTCAATGTTTTTTTAAAGAAACGTTCTATTAACATGATATTTTTGTACTGGAAAAAATCAAATTATTATTTTATTTTAAACTTAATTTTTTTTTTCTGTGCCTTTCATCTGAAATTAATTTTTAAAAGTACAAAATTATGGGAGACTAGATCCTCTGAAAAAAAAATGTTTTATTTTATTGAGATAAATATTGCAGTCACTAGATTCAAAAGATACCGATTTGTTCTTCTTTATCATTATTTTTACTTAAAACAGTAGTACAAAAAGAATGAGCCTTATTCTCTACCGTTTGATGACAAAAATGATAAGGTCAAACAAATATTATTTATATTATTTAATTATGTATTATAATAATGTATTTTATATTATTTCTTTTTGTATGAAACTACTGTTTATAAGTATACCATAATCAAGTTGACCAAATTTAAAATAGGCTGAAACCTATTTAAATATTCTGTTAATATATTTGAAATTAATGTAGTTATGTTTATTTTGTCTTGATATTTTTTCATCACTCAAATAATTACTATCCAAATTCAAATTCAAAATTATGATTAGTTAAATAAAATACATGTTAAATTTGAAATTTCTTTATAATATAAATAAATTTATGTATTTTTTTTCAATTATTAATTTATTTATAAAATTTTCATCTGGTCAATTTTCGGTTCCTTATTAAATTATTTTGGACATTAATTTCGCTTTTTGAATTAATTTAAAACTACTATTTTGTTAATTAATGTTTTCTTTTAATTTAGTCAAAATGTTTTTTTAGTTCAATTAATAATAATTTATTTTAAGCCAGGTTTAATAAGACAATTAATCACTGCCATAAACTATGACGAGATTACTCGTCCTCGTCACCTATTAGTACTGATTTTAGGTATGCATATTTTTTTTTTTATATCAACATGTTCAATGTTTGTATTCAAAATGTGTTCAATAGTTTTACATAATTAAATCTTTTTATTTTATGTATGTTAACAATAATTTTCATTGACTTTATATGATAAGTATTAGTTCTTAATTTTTAGTTTGAATTTAAATGTATATTATTTTAAAATAATTTATTTAGATTTTATTTAGTTCTCTTTTTCTTCCTTTTTTTTTATGTATATTTAAAAATATATATTACGGTTCTTTACAAGTGTATAAATATATTACTGGTGTTAAGTAGCTAATTATTGTAATATTGAAAAATATTTTCAGCCGTCAAAAGCCGACTTGTATTCATTGTATAAAATAGTTGATCTCATAATTATTTTATTTTCCAACAGTAAAATTATATTATAAAATACTGTAATAGTTTTAAACTATAGAGTAACATTACTTTTTTTGTTGAAAAAAATTTTCTGGATGTCTTTTTAATGTATTGTTCTTTTTGAATAAATAAATTCACAGAAATATAATATTTTAAATAGTTAAAAGCTTATGTGTGATAGTTTTATACATATTGATAAATCATTTATTTATACTGTTTAATCAAACATATTATATTTGAAAAATGTACCAAATCAACACCATACCTGCATTTTCATTTATAATTATTTCTTTATGATTAAATATTTGAACAACAAAATATTCAAATGTCTTGAATTATTGAAAAACCTTGATTATGCAATTCGCCTAACATTTAAGTTATATCTAATATTTTACATTCCAACACATTATTTTTGAGTAATTATTTCTCATTATATATTTTTGATGGAATTTTCATGTCCACAATTTATTTGTGTTGTGTTCTTATGTCATGTATACTACATGTGGTGTATAAAATAATGTACTTAATGATGGTGTTTCGTTGTATCTTCATTGAAGATATTATTGACCCAAATTAATTACTAGTTGGCTGGTTTATGTAAAATTAATTATTTTCATTTTTACCAAATTTTAATCATGGAACAGTACTTGTCCCACCCTTATTACAATTTGTTATAATAATCCTGAATAACTACAAAAACATATAAAACATAGTCTTAATGGTTTTTTTGTTGCCATTAAGTTGCGTCCTCTACAAAAATAAGGCCAAATATGTATCCATAAAATTTCTGTTGATTCTGTTGAATCTGAAGGTATTTCATTTAGCAGAATATCACACTATAGCGGGAAGTATTATTTTGTTAATTATTTTAATTGGTTTTTTTTGTAATTTATTTGTCTTTTGTTGGTCAGCTTATTACTTATTATTGTAATGTGGGATAGTAATATCAAAACTAGTATCCATAGAACCGAATTGGTACTTAATGGATATTTATTCCACAATAATGTATTATTTATAGAAAATTATGAACAAAATGTTGAATCTTAATCTCAAATACATTGTAGGTGCATGCAATAGGTAGATTGAGAGTCGAAAGACATTATTACTATTTGCGATTTCTGCCATTATATTTCAATATTTTTATCATATTTTAATATAAATATACTTTGATAAAAGGTTGAAATGTAGAAATGATGAGAGTAAAAGTTATTCTTATTACACAAATGTGTCATTACCAAAATTGTTATGCTTATTATCTGCCAAATATGTTACATTTTCCTATCATCATTCATTAAATTAAAGTAATGGTGAAATCTGAAAATATTTTGATCTATTTAATAAAAATATTATCATTGTTTTTATAATGTCCTCTGTATATGATGCATACTATGATATAAAGTTGAAATTTAAAAAGGTATGTTTTTATCATTGATTAATATATATATATATTTATATACAACTAGTGACTGAAAATACTTGAGCTACATAGTGTCACAGTAGCTTTAGTTTTTTTTTTTTTTTTTTTTGATCAGAGGCAATGTAATTTTTCTGTTTCTTGCACATTAAATTAATTGGCCAATTTCAAAAATGTTAACAACTATTATTATTTATTATATTTACTATTCATTGAAAAAATTAAAGTTATTAGTGAAGTATAGAATAAAATAATTCTAATAATGACCTATCTTTTTGATAGTTGTGCGTACAATTATGATTGTGAGTTTAATTTACTAAAATATCGAAAAATTCATTGGAAATGTAGATAATTATTGTAATAGGTGTTATAAATCTTCAAAAATTGTATCGAATATTATACTACAAACAAATTTAAGATCATAGAAAAGTGATGTTTTATACTAAATGAACAAAGAACAAATAAATTAGGTGCCTGAAGTTTATCTATATTTTATAAATTATATGACATCGAATATTACCAAGTTTGACTTGATACTTTTGTTTAACCTTGTGTTAAATACCTATAAAAAAAAACACAAAATAAAAGTTCATGACTAACATATTAAAACTAGCTTTGTCATATAAATTAGTACTATAACTATATCACTTGAACAACATAGGTACTTGTGAGTTGTAAAATTCATTTGCAGAATCTCTTCGTCAGATATTTTTGGATTGTCACTTGTATTCGCTATTATATAATGTATTTGAATTGGTTTGGGAGACAAGGTGCTGGACACAAAGCTCTAGAGATTGGTGTATTATTATTTTAATTTAAAAACAATCATTGCCAGTCTGGTCATCAAAGAGCCCAGGCAGTGATTTTGGTTAAAGAGCCCCTCACTGAACAGTTCAAGCATAATTATATGCATACATCAATTTTATTTTGAGACAACATACCGCCGTATCAAATTATTTTATGATTATCAAAGAATTGAAACCCAAAGATTAAAATCCAATTAAAACGGTTTTTTTTTTTTTTAAACAATTTTATCATACTTAGGTTAATTGTTTCAGATATTTCATTTTACTCCATTTTAAAATTATGGATAATTTATTGTTTTGCAAAAAAGTGATCCTAAGTATTTTCTGATGTACTAATGTAAAAATGAAGAACAACCAACGTCTACAAAACAATTGTTTTATAGAAATTAAAGTAATAGTTGTAAAAATTTTAATATTTTTTTGTTGAACTAGTTTTTTGAATTTAAATTGCTGTTTATTTACATGATTATAGCACATACTTATTATGAGTTTTCCATAGTTCATTTACTAAACTTAATTAATCTTCATGTTAATGTGAACTTGTTTTGTCTTCTCAACTTTTGCGATGCTTGAACTTATGGACATTAAAGTTACCTTAAGGGTCTAAAACGACACATCAAAAACACATAATTGAATGTTTTGTAAATTTCAATGTCAATGTTCTTGATCGAAAATGCATTTGCTATTGATTCACAGTCATTTCGTTATACGTCAAGTAGACGGAATGTGAAAATATCGAGTAATTTACTATTATTACAAAATTAAATGTCAATCTATAAAGTAAGAGTGGTATTCATTTCTTTATAACTCTGTTGTATGACGTATGGACTTTGAGCACCGACAACGATTACTAAACAGTGATAAATGATAATACTCACTATTCAGTATTAACTAGGCGTCTAGGCAGAACCACAGAACGGTTTGCAAATTGTAATCATAGATACTTGAGTACAGAGTAGTGTATTCTACGTTCGATTTTCGAAATGGCTGAATTTCCATCAATCATTCTCTGCCGGTTATCACTGTGTATAATGATAATAGTATCACAATCCGAATCGTTTTATCTCATAGAGTAATTACTCTATGTTTTATCTACGCGCTGATAAATACATACCTGGCCGTGTACCAATGGTTATAAATCGTAGTTCGTGCCGTATACGAAATACGAATAGACATGTATGATTCATTTATTAATATTACATACATATTTCACATTTCATCAAATCTGTTGTCGAGTACCGTACTGGTATGTATTACGCTTTTTATTCATAAATTATGGAACGCTCGTCAAATAGCGGTGCTGTCAGTTGCATGACGGCCGTCATAGCGGTGATAAACAGTAGTTCAACGTTTTTCACGTGTAGCGGTGGCGGTGTGCATATTTAATTAATACAATGAGTGGATACGTGATTTGGACGAGCGAAAATGACGAACAATAAATTGATTTTGTCAAAAATCATGAAGCTTTGCACAATATCAAATCCAAAGAGTATAGATAAGCCCAGATGAAGCAAAATTTGTGGAACGAAATTGGAATAACGCACAAAAATTTGAAATGCACCCTCAGTTTCACGATTTTTGAACATGATACTCTCCTCCAAACGATTGCTTTCGTCTTCTGATGACTCTTCATCATTCAAAAATACTAATAATGCTATGTCCAAATCGTCCATTTTTCACCAGTGCACGATCTACTACTCTCGAGTGAGTACTGACTACTGAGTACTGAGTGACTACGATTGAATACGGTCGCACTAGGTACTTCCTAGGAAACCACAGGTTGGTTTTTGCGTTGTTTCAGTGATGCATTCGTTAATTTTGTTCACTTGTCTAGGTTTCAGTAGATAGATCCACCGTGCAAGCCTAGTCCGACTATTATGTGCTTGCCCAGCGATTAGTAGCTCGCAATGGCCAATTTGAAATTGGAACTCGACGAATATCTGAATAAAGGCCAAAAGAATAAACCCAACAACGGACACGTACACATACCGAAAGTTTTCAAGAAACTTCTGAACAATGAGTCGAGCGAACAAACGGAAAACCTGTTGGATTCAACACAAAAGACTTATTTTAACTTTCCATCTTTGGTATGATTTGATAGTGTTATGTTAATACCGAATGCATAAGTTCAACCCTATCTAGTTTTTTTTTATCTTGTTATGATTGTGTTATTTAATTTTACAGAGTAAAACACAAAGAATAATGGGTTTCATGGTTTGCGTGTCAATCAGTTGTTTGATGTTCTCGTTATCAGCTTTATATTTACCTGTGCTTCTATTGAAAGCAAGAAAATTTGCCATATTATATGGTACGGGAAGTTTATTTGCTTTTGCCAGGTAAACAATGGAACCTTATTATTTTTCAATGTTCAAAAAGATTTTTTTAAATTTAAGTTATAATAATTGTTTGTGATAGTTTATAATTACTTTTAAAACATTATCAAATTTAAACATATTAATAGTTTAGTATTGACGGATTTGTGGAGTAAAAACATTGTCTGACTCCGATATACAATATCCATTTATAAATGTCAATAATATTTTAATCCAGTGGTTTTCAACCTTTTTAACAATTCGGCACACTTGATGTCATAAAAAAAAAATTCGCGGCACACCAATCCATATAATAGCATAATATACACTATGTAAGACAATAAAATGTTCCGTGACGCGACGTAAAACAATAGAGACGGATGCGACGGGCATACTAATATTAAACACTATTATATGTATCTACGATTAATGATTCGGCTTTTATGTTTATCAGTTTTTACTAAAGCTTTGTACCCGCATTAACTCGAAACCTGAAAAAACCCGAACCCTATAAGACCAAATTATTTAAACACCAGAAACAATTAAAAACCCGAATAACCAATGCAAAACCTGAAACCTGATTTTAAGGCTTTGCATCCAAATCAATCGGAAACCTGAAAAAAACCCGAATTTTTCTTCATTGTTGGAAAAACTATTGAGAAATTAGAAAAATGACCTCTCTAAAGTCTATCTCAAGGTGATTTCTACTACCAGAAAAGGTATATACAAAAAAAAAATTAACATTGTAAAACCAAAAATTCTTCCCTTCACTTTTCATGTCAAAATGGGTCAATACCTCTATAACCCGAATTTATTTGTGGGACTCAAAACCCGAATTATCCAACACCTTTATACACCCGTTTGAAAACCCAATTTAAAATTCAAAACCCAAAACCGGAAAAAACCATTTGGGTGCAAAGCTTTGGTTTTTAACGAATATCCATAATAATTCTGATAAATACAAAATTATAAAAATATGAATGGATTTGTCACGGCACACTTAAAGGGCGCTCGTGGCACACCAGTGTGCCGCGGCACATCGGTTGAAAACCACTGTTTTAATCATAAGAGTTGTTTAGTTCTTCGGCAATGTTAAAATAAATTTTTTAGTATTATGTAAGTTTAATGTAAAAAAAAATATATATAAATATATTCATCTGTTAATTGTTATTTAGTTAAAAACTATCAATACACAAAAAATGAATAAACAGAAAATTATAAAAGTAATACAGTTGAAATATAGCCTGTAGTATTATTGGTTTAGTTTGTAATAGTATCCAGATTTAATTTCATAAACCATCATTAAATATTACAAAGTCAACATATTAATTTTGACTTTCAACTGTAAATATAAATTGTGACAATGGTTTTTAAAATTGAAGTAATTCGTTATTACAAACCAAACCTTATATATTATGTTTTCATAGTACATTTTTATTTAATTGCATAATTTATTTATTTGTTTATGTTATAAAATGTATTGGAATTATTAGATAGTATTTAATTTAATTATGTAATATACCTACATCTAATTATTTTTGTTGTTATTTGAGTATTTGTTGAACAATTCTTTTTTTGTTTATAATTTCAAGTTAAATAATTTAATATTAAAATAATCATATTTATGTATTTTTTTTAGTGTATCATTTTTAACGGGTCCGTTAAATCACTACAAGTATGTGACGTCTAAAGAAAAGTTGCCATTCATGTTTGGCTACATTACAACGCTTTTGAGCACATTGTATTGTTCTTTGTGGATGAAGAGTACTCCATTTACTTTATTGTCATTAACGGTACATTTGGTACTAATTTTTTGGTTTTTATTAAACTCTATACCGTTTGGTCAAAAAGGATTATCATTTTTTGGACGTATATGCTCATCAATGGTAAAAAGTAAAGTATCAAATTCGTTACCTGTTTAAATATATTTTATATGTCATTCCTTATTATTCCTATATTGTAAATAATATATATTATGAATTATTATTGTTATTATTCATGTGATTTTATTTATACCTAATTTATGGTCCATTTTTTTAAATACATTTTTTTTCTTAATAACTGTGTTGTTTTCTTTTAATAAAAATTGTTATGTTACATAAATAAAAACTAAAAATTACATACAACATTTGTATTTTGTATTGATATTACTCAAACCAAAAATTATGTTGTCAATTTTGCAATCATTAAATTATTACTGTTTAAATCTTGAAAGTAAGCAGTTATAACTAAATATAATTTTATAAATATAAATAATTTATTAGGTTTATTAAAATTTTCCTCAAACCTTTTATTAATTGATATTTATTGCTTTAATCATTTTACTGTTATAGTTATAAAGTTACTGTCATTTAATCACACATTATATTTGTTTAATCTGATCTGTAGTTGAATTATAAATTTACATTACTCTTGGTGAAATAATTTCGTGAATTATGTATTTTTAATATTGTATAAGGTATAAATATTGCATCAATTGTTATCAATTTTCCAACACCCTTGTATGGTGAGTATACTTGAAAAAAAATGAGCCGTCTTAGGACTAGAGATGTAAACTTGGTGAATTTTATGGGTAGAAAAAAATTAATGTTAAGTTTACCAGTCAAATTTTTTTACTGTTATATAAATCAATTGACCTCTTGTTTTAAATATGTTTACTGTGATAACCTTAAAACTATTTATAGTATGAAATGAAACAATGTTTGTGTTATGAATAGATGTTTTCCTTTGACTTAAAAATGTTGTTAGAAATTTATCTACATGCAGGAAAACTTTTGAAAAATAAAAGAGATTGTTCATGTATCATACCTTATTTGAAAATTTAAAATTGACAAAAAATTAACCAATAAACTAAATTTAATAAATTTCACTTCTCTGCCTAGAACACACGGTAGATTTAGATGGAATTATAATATGCATTTGAGATATGTGTTTGTTTTTAGGCATATAAATAATATTTAAAAAAATGTATTGTGTTGAAAGTAAAACACAGATGTAACTACTGAAAAATATAATTTGTGTAGCATTTAAGATAGAGTCATAAAAAAAAAGTTGGTGATGGGTGTACACTGTACAACACCTTAGGTCTATTTCTACGGTTAGTTTTCTTGGCCTACAGTAATATAATTTAAATTTAAATTCAATAATAATGCAATAATCATTGCATTTGAAAAACGATTTTTAGTGAATCTAATAATGTTATTAAACAAAATAAAATTATGCCTACTTAATAATAAGTAACAATCATTTTTTCACTAAAAATTTCAACGTAAAACGTATATAAAAAAAAATTTATCAAGTTAATTCTTATAAAATTTGAGTCACAGACCGAATTATACTCACTAATATTTTGGTGAAAGAAAATTTTTACTAGATTTTGATTTTTAATATTATTTAGTTTTGATCATAATAAATGTTATGTTAAAATAATCGTTTTTTCGTTAATTACTTTTGGACTTCATAAAATAGAACTTAGAAAATATTTGGTTTCTTGAAATTTCATTAGTTTAATTGTTTCAACATAACAAATTAAACTATTTCGCAATTAAAATAAAATAACCAAACACAAAAAAATATGTACACATTGCATTTTTGTTATCAACTTATTAATATAAAGTTTTAATTTCATATAACAACGGATATTGAGTTCAAGAAATATTAAGTAGGTATACACTATACAGTGCAATTCATATTCTCATTCAAAACGGTAAGTTAATTGAAAAATACAAATTACATTTAGGGTTGGACTAGATCTATAGCTCGGCCCGGGCAAAATAATTTCAAGCGGCCTCAACAGAACTAAATTAGTACCTAATCTAATGTTTGTTAACTGAAAATCAGAAAATATACCTTCGTAACTAATATATATATATATATATATTATACATAGGTAAATTTGAATACCTTAAGTAAATAAAGTTTACGCATAATATAATAATTAGTAAGTTACTTTAAAAGAAGTCAATTTAATATATTTTTATTGTTCAAAAATTTATATATAAAAACCTTAAAAAAAAAACAAACCAAGTAACCTCCATTTAACCCCGCTGTAAAATGCATAAAAAATTATCTATAAGAACCTTCCTTTTAATAAAAAAAACAGTGCAATTTGCAAATTTTTGAATAATGATAAAATTAATATGAAAAAATGGTATTTTTTGGGTGAATTTGTATATTTTATAAAATAATTTTCAAAAAATCAAATTATTTAACAAAATTTGAATGGAAATTTCTTTGTTTTAACTTTCAAAATAATTATTATATAGAATATATATTTTTTTAACTTTACATGAGTTTTACAATATATTTTTTAATTAATTATACATTTTGATAATCAAAAGTTATTTGATTTATACATTTTATAAAATATTTCTAAGAATAATTATAAATAATTAACCTGTAGAAATAATTTTGGATATTATTTTTTTATAATTTAAATACTTGAAAAAAATTTTATTCACAAAAGAAAATTATTATACTTAATTTGCATTCGTAATTTTAATGTTATTGATCCTCAATATTTTTTTACAGTGTAAATATCAATTTAATTATGATAAACCATTTTTAATACTAAAAATTCAATTGGTGAGCATGGCACTCACTTATGATACAAATAGGAACGCGCCTAAATAAATAATTTTTTTAAAATTAAGTTTTCAATCATAAATATATTAAAAATGTATAAAATATTATTCAGTGTAAACTTTAATATTATTGGCCATCTTTTCCAATTTTAGACCACTGTGTGATGGGCCCATGCCTAGTAGTAACCTAATAATAAACTTAGAGAGCATTATATGTAGAAAAGAACTAAAATAAAGTTTTTTTTCTATATACTGTTAGAAGCAGTGGTTAAAGTGGGGAGAGGACGGAGGAGGAAGGCGTTCCCCTTCTTTGTTTAGCTTTAGTTTTGTGTCCCCTTTAGTTTAATTTCCGGGGGACGGTTAAAATATTCATTTAATCATAAAAAATGAATGTTAATATCTCCATTATACGTAAAAAAAAAATTATAAATCTGAGTATAGGTGGGTAACGTAAAAGTAATAATGAATGATGATTATTGATTGCATTATTTGGGATCTATTTTACCGCCACCGCCACCGCGGCAGTGTGCGCGGACCTTAACTCTTTTGTAACTTTGTTGTTGTGCCATGGAGCTAAGTCCTCAAATTTACACTAACGCAGTACCTAGGTATATAAATCATACATTTGTCCAGTAGTCATAAAAGATAAATACTAATTAAGGGGTCCCTATTAAATTTTTTTATTTTGATCCCCCCTTGGAAAAATCCTAAATACGCCACTGATTTGAACACCAACAAAAGTTTTTAAATAAAACTCTCATAAATCTTATTACGATTAGAAAAATGGTTATGTTATCTTTGTCCACGTTCGTGTTTATTCATACGATTATCATGTAGGTATACATATTTTGTTTATTAATGTCTTGTAGTTGTTCTATTAATAAATATTATGAAGACATTTTTGTAATCAATCGGCCTATCGCGACGTTCAAATATTTACTAAAGGGCTCCTAAAAGAGCGGTCGGCCCTTTTAATTGAGCACAGGGCACAGGCCCACTAATACCCAGAGGAGTGGTAGAGATCTTAATTTAAAACAAACGTAAAACAACAATTTTACACGGCAGTTTGCCCAATAATTATAATAATACAAAATAAATGGTCATACAAAATATGACAGTACACGCCTTGATAGCAATCACGAAACGTGTAATAATAATAAAAAAATGCCGTCGAACGACGACCTTGTTCGGCAAAACAAAAATTAAGGAAAACGTATAAAAGGCACACCAGTGTTCCGTGTGGCCGTCACACAAACGCGCGTCGCATCACTCGTATCAAGTGTGCACTGTGCAGGCCGAATGAATGCGTGTCTATACGCCGTCGCGCTCGGACACACACACACACGTATCGATAAAGATAAAAATAATAACGAACGTAATCATCATCTGATAACGCTTTGTCAGCTTTTCCGTATATATTGAACATCCTCCCACTTTGGAAGACGTAGGGGTCGTCTTACAACTCAGTTGTAGCGTGAGCTCAGCTGGAGACATTGAACGAACGATATGCTTGAATGGGCAATTATGGAAGAGATCGGTCGTTTGAATCGCCATGTTGAACAGGAGATATTCAGGTGACGCACGGACTGGGTTCAAAACATTATACAAAATTATATGCTATTCAAAATAAATCATGTATAGGTACATGCAATAATACATTTTTTTTTTTCTACAAATTTACAATACTGAATACGAAATGATCCTTTTTCAATATGGTTATGATAATACTAATAAAACATTAAATACAATAAACAAAACCTCCGGTAGTCCCCGGGGCCTCGAGTTTCTGGTGTGCGCAACTAGCGATGTGTGTTGTTGCCGTCTCGAATTATTAAAATTAGATTTATAACTATTTGAAGCAAACGACGACCGAGGCGGTGGCGGTTTTACGGAGCGTTGAACGTTGTCACGCGGGACACATTCGAGTACATTTACGCGCGATTTTACGAAGGACAGTAGTTCATTAACTGTTGGAAAACTACTAGATATTTGTGCTTCAAATAACTTTACAGAATACGTCGGTAAACACCGGGCGGCTAACGAAAACAAAATGAAATCGTTGAGATTCAGTAGTTTCATAGATTCTAGCACCGCAACACCTTCGTCGAAAGTTACCAAACATTTATTTAAATCATTCAGTGTCTCGCTAGATGACTTTGGGGCCGATAATAATTTTTTTAACAGTTTGGTAAATAAAGAATCATTTTTAAAAAAGTCTCGAAAAAAAATATATATTCGCCACGGGCCTCGTAAACAGAGGCGTATTTAAACACAGGCCCTGTAGGCCCGGGCCTAGAGTGGCGAAATTTGGAGGGCGGCAAATTTTAACATTTTTTTTTTTTTTACAGAATTACAAAAAGTATTTTTCATCCGACAACATAAAGGTTGAATTATTTTTCGACTAGAGAAATTCTTTTTCAAATCACAAATTGTATGATTTAGAGTTACGATTCGGACCGTAAACGCGTGCGTCCGTTCGCTCAAAATCGAATAGCTAGGTACTTACATACTATATGCACTCGCGATACGGCACGAACCAGTACGCGTGCAGTGGGTAACGAGAAAATGCGCGCGTTCAACTGCACGGGTTCGAGTTCTCAAACTGTGGATTCGAATGTGTTTTGTGAAAAATTTCAGGAGAGGCGGCGCATCGGAAAGTGTCTACAGGCGGAAAATCCCTAAATACGCCACTGCTCGCAAAGTCCGATCGGAGGCACAGCCTGTCCTTGAGCGCGCGTCGCTACCGCTGTCGCGTCGCGTCGTTCCGATCGCTCCTCTGTGCTGGCTCAGCCGTCCTATCCTGTTCGTCAACGTGTACTCCTCGTAACGCAGCTCTCGTCCGCTCCGCCGTATCGCTCGCTTCGGCCTTACAGTCCGTCTGCACCGTCGCTATGGTTTCTCTTTATGCAAATGTCCTCGGCTGCTCGAAGGTGGCGCAACTATAGAGGGACAAGGGAGGTGAGAGAGGGCTTAGCCCTCCTCCCAGAAAATATATTATCTAATTGATTTTAGTATGTATTAAATAGGTATATTTAGAGAAAAAATTAACGATTCTTGTGAAAACAAAAATATATTTTCAAGTAAGATTACGGATACGCGATACAATTATGATAAAACGAACACGAGTATAAAATTAATGAAAAACAGCTTTTATTATTAATCGATAGTTCGAATTGAGAGATACTTATTAAATATAATTGATAGTGAAGGTACTTTGAACACATTCGCTCGCGCTAATAATAAAAACATTTGAAATCTGTTGTGATTCGCGTTTTTGTATATTATCCATGATTTTTTTTTTTGTTATTCTCAAGTAGCAAGTAAAAAAAAGCTGGTAAGTGAGATGATGGTGGTACAAGTTCGTCCTTCGTCCCTTCGGTCCTCGGACAAGATATTGGTGATGAATGTATTAAGTTTTAAAGAAATGATGACTCATATCTTTAGTATAAAACGATTCTGAGCAAAGCTTCAGTGTAATATAATATATTATTATTTAAATACTGTTTACGTATTTTACGGTTATTTGTGTATGTAAAAAAAATCCTGAGTCACGATTTTTGAATTTTTGTTAGGATAATTAAGTAGGTATATGAGTAAGGTCATATTAAATTTTCAGAACTTTTTGTCAAATATTTAAAATTATATTACATAAAAACTTTCAAACAATTTGGTAAATTAAAAGTTCTATATTTAAGTCAAAAGTGCTATAATTGTTCTGAACATTTTGTCCAATATAAGTATGTATTTGGTATTGGATAAAATTTTCAAGTTTCTAGCTTCAATACTTTTCGATTTATGACTAAATAGTAAATACCTAAAATCTGAACAGTGAAAATCTCGTTTATGGCGGATTTTTACCGATTTTATCGTTTTTACTCAGTTTTTCGATCGTTATTCTTGATTACTGGAAAAACTATGGAGATTTTGGAAAAATGACGTCTCTAAAGTACCATCTCAGTTCAATTTCGAATCTAAAAAGTTGCTGGATGAAACTTTTGGACAAGGATTTCTATACGAAAAAGTGTTCACAGAAAAAAAAAAATAAACATCATTGTAAAATCATAAGATCCTTCGCTTCACTCAGAATCTAAAAAAATCATTTTAGTAATTAATGGAAAAATATGTGTAATACCATGAGGGGACACAAGTTATTTTTAGTTAAAGTTGTGGTGAGGAACTGAGGGCTATAGCTATAGCTTCCCGAAATTGTAATTCTATTTTTTTATACTAAATGAGTCATCATTTCTTTAAAACTTAATACATTCATCACCAATATCTTATCCGAGGACCGAAGGGACGAAGGACGAACTTATACCACCATCATCTCACTTACCAGCTTTTTTAATAGTTGCGCCTACGAGTATATGCTCGAATGGCGTTACGAGTATAAAGCACACATTCTTACAGACCGGTCGTTTGTATTTAACGCGTTGAAGTTGACTCAGCAAAGCTTTGATATTGTTAGGTTTTATTACATATTAATGTCCTGTCATCTTGAACTTGGTATATGAAATTATGTCATGCTTGTAAATTGGGTCTACTGAGGTGACGGTAATTTTACCTAGACTTGAAAATTTAACATGACTTTATTTATACTTGCAGTAAGTACTAACTATTGGAAAATAAATCATAAAAATCGTTATTCAGGATTTCTTTTTTACAAGTGTTGAATTAAAATGTTGACAGAAATAACATTAAAAATGATGGGTAGATCTAATCTTAATGGAATTGGGGATATACATAAAGGCATTTTTTTTCGAACATTTTGATAAAAGAAAATTTCTGTCATGTTTATAGTTAAAAACTGTTTAAAATTTAGATAGAAAAAAAGCCTACCAATAATTAGAAAAACGGCAAATTATTTAAACGGTTTATTATATTTTTAATATTTATATACATTATACATTAATAATTATATTATACGGCAGTGTTTCCCAAAGGGTACACCGGGGAATTTTTTAGGTGTGTTGTGAAAACTTGAGTTTTTCAAAATATTGTACTATTTCGAAAAAAAAAATTAGCACATAAATGTAATATTACTAGATATGATACAGATTTTGATTTCTGTTCTATATATTTGATTATACCTGCTAAACAATTAAATCTATAAAACTAATTTCGGTTAACATACAATGTTTATCCATAGTGTGCCGCAACTTATAATAACTAATTATAATATGCCACGATAGAAAAAAAGTTTGGGAACCGCTGCTGTACGGCGTACGTTTACCTATTACATTAAAACGTTGTTCAGGATCGTGAATTAAAGAAATGATTTATTGTTTATTTAAAATTCAACGCGCCCACGACCATTACATTGTTCGAGGACCGAAGAAAGGATGGACGAATTCCATTATCACTATCTTACCGGCTTTTTTTTTTCTATTAATTAGTAATTGCTGAAAAGATTACGTATTTCGAAATATAGGTGTATATACATACATATATCACGAGAAAAACCTTCCACTTTGTTTCGTGTAAAAAAAGTTTACAAAAAATGTCGTTCGTTTGTAATATTTTAGCACTATAAAGTTATGATATATTGTACTGCGTTAAGTAACCGAAAATATTAAGTAGGTACTTACTTCGTACCTATTTAATAAATAATAATGTAATTATATTTACTTGTCGAAAATATTTTTACACATACATGTATGTATGGGTACATATTTTTTTAAATTTTGGAATTTAGGACGCTATTATTTTTGTGGTGGTATGTCTAAATAATGTTCGAGTATTTACTCCCCTGCTCTCAACAAAGGATTAGGTTGTGTAAAAAATAATCTTTAAAGATAATTTTTGCTTATAACGATTTTAGATTACCTATTAGACATTAGAATTAGCGTGTATTTGTATTAACGAATAATAACCGCACATTATAGTGTTTATAGTGTGTGATACCGTGCCGTACATTTTAACTGAACGAGTAGCGCGTTAGTGAATAGTGATGGCCGCTGGATATAGTGATAACACATTTGGTGTTCACACACATTGTATTTGAATACGAGCATGCACATAATATACCTACAGGCTATAATTATTATCCGTGTGCTGCATTGATATGTAATTGCACTGCTATATATGCACTGTACACATGACATATATTATCTCAGAAAGCATTAAACACCGATTTCAAGTAGAACGTACATTAAATTGCAACGTGTTGATCGTACATGGTGCCGGGTATAAACGTCAACCGGACAAATAATTTTTTTCAGGCTCCTTCGCGAATTTTTCATATTGGAAAAGACCGGTATGTGATTGACTCTTATATACTTTAGATACCTATTAGTTATCCAATCGATTTTATTTGTGTTCACCATTATTTAGATCGACAGAAATGTTGAATCTTGCAGCCCCATCCTGGAAAAATTCTACGAGTGCTTTTATAGTTAATAGGTTAATTTTTGATTACCTGTGTTTATATTTGTTGTGTATTCGTCGTAGTTACCAACGAACACCCTGCGTTTAAAACGACCTCCTTATAATTACCACGTGACACGTGGTGGGTGTGCGGCGATAATATTGCAGAATTATACGCACCCCGTACACGGTATACGAAGTCGGTATCTATGTAATAGCCGAGTATAAAGTGTGTAATATTATCATATGTATGTATACACGTCCTTATACTATTATTATTATGATTATTATATTTGTTAGTTTTCCTGCGTGCACATACACCTGGTATTCGTATTTCGTATGTTAACGTCTCATCACGATAGTCACCCCTTAAAGATATATTGTAATTGGGTCGTCTTAATAACACACACATAATCCTTCACGACCATAGGTAATATTATTAAATATATATTTTGTAGGTAGGTACTGCAGCTGTTTCCGTGACAAACGAGGGGGCGTCCGTATTTACCAATCCAAACACTGTGTGCTTGGGAAATTTGTTTTCATCGATATTGACCTTTTTTAGGATTCTGGCCACGGAAACAAATGTAATACCAATATATCAATTCTAGGCAGGTATAGAAGAAGAACTCAAAAAATGTGGTATAAATTTCCTGTATACATTATTATAATTATTATTATCTAGAAAGTAAGTTTTATGTACTTATTCACTAATCTTTAACGTTCAAATTTTACATTAAAGATGATAAATACAAAATTAATAAATTGTGCATGCTTGATTGTATGATACGTCGTAAAATGTTCATAAAGTCTATTTTTAACTACAATGTTTTTTTTTTCATTATGTTTTCTTAAATTATAATTTGGTATTTGCGGTTATTTAATTATGTACTCATATAGGTATTATAATTTCTATCACGATATAAATGTATGGTAAATATTATGACTATGCATTATTTTCTAGTTATTTTGTTTTTTTAAATTTGTTCATTTTTATTTTCGTATTTGTTTGATTTGCCGTTGATTTTGGCTTTGCTCAAAATAAAACAGTCAGGAACCTATATACGGATAATTCGTGCGTCACAAAATATCGCCAGCTGATTCAGACGTGTAGCAATATTTGAACGTCGATTTTCAGACATGGGAATGAATTCGAATGCATTCGTATAATATTACGTCCGTATCGAAGAAAATTGCTGCAGTCGAGCCAGAGCCGTACGTCTAACGGGATTCGGCTGCATAAACGAATCGTGTTCCAAAAATATTAAATCCAATTGGCGGTACACGAATTATTGCGTTTCGTTTTCATTAAACGGCTGCAAGCGGATCGCGTCCCTGCTACTTAAAATATTATCACAATATTATTCACATACCAATTAATGTTTTCATAACCGACAAAAATTTTAGTCTTTAAAACACGTACGGCTCCCATGTCAACACGCTGTCGAACATGCTCTTTAATCAACAAACATATATTTTGTGCTAATGGGTACATTTATATTATTTTTTAAGCAAAAAACAACTGCAGTAGAGCCACAGTGACAAACGGAATTCGACCGTGGGCCAAATCCGTGATAACAACAACTCGCTCTGTGCTTACAGCCAACTCTTTTTTACCTGTGCAACGTATGTCTGTATCTGAAGCAATCTTAACATTGTGCGTAAATAGTCATCTCTTTTTCACATGAATCCTAGCAGTATTAATCAACTACGTGAATTGCGTCTCGATAATATTTTTTAAATCAATTTAAAAATGAAAAACCTTAAAAAATTAATGCAAAATAGGTGTTTTTTCTAAATTTGTTATTATATATATATATATTATGGAAAGTGAGTAATTTTATTTGAAATAAAAAACAAACGCAGTAAATTAAGTTCTTATCTTACCTTATGTTAGATCTTTTTAGTACTTACATATTTTATACGTACATTTTTCTTTTTTTTTCTTTTGACGATTATTAAATTACTAACATATTGTAATAGTAGATCTTAATTATATTTCACGCAACAAGCTACAAATTTAATTAACAATTAAAACGAAAAGAAAAGAGAATTGCGTACTTTGTTAAATATCAAAGAAATCCTGTAATACAGCATGGTTGGGGTATCTTTTGATGTCTGGAGGGTAGACTACACACGCATTTTCCTCAGTCTAGAATTAAGCTCTATCTCAGTCAGCACAAATGGCAAATATAAGTATGCTTTATTTAAAGCTGTTGACGCGTCAATGCTAGACTAATTGTTTTTAATGATTTCATGACCGAATACCAACTTGTAGAAATGGTACTTTGGCGGGCACTTACTTAAATAGACATCTGTTTATACCTATTTAACACTTTATAAGCAGGCGTGGGATGTTCTCTTTATATTTGCATATGCCAACCTATACCAACTATTTTATAATTTTAAAATCTATTTATGATAACTTATTATGAGTATATTAAAATAAAAAAAATAAAAAATATATAACAAATTTTGTTACATTTTAATCATAATGGAATATATATTAATATTGTTTGCACAGCAAGAGTTTTTTTTTTAAGTCGTCATAGAATTTTCCAAATTGGGCAGGATAAGACTGTAAATGGATGAGGGGGCTCTGAAATTTCATCTAAATTTGATTTTCTTTAATGAAAAGAGTGTCTTTTCCGCATACATTAACAGGACTCGATTCAGCATTCAAAATTTCAAATAGGAAAATCAATACATGGTTGCCTTAGTTTAGGAAAAATTGAAATGAAGTCACTGACTACATCGGTCATCGAAAAAATTCTATTAGGTTTGTAACCGATGGACAACATAAACGACGCACGTCTAAATCAGGACGATGATTACGCCGCGTCTCATAATATTTGGCTCGTGCATGCAATTTATTGAAAGACAATTATCAATTACTAAGACGAATGTTAATATTTTACGTGTTATTATATATTATGATTTATGTGTATTATATACACTTATTCCTATACTTAAATATATAATTTTGAAATATTTGAACGAAATAAATATACACTATACTTGTTATTCGAATGGGTATATCGATCACTCATGCTAGTTAGATAGTATCGACACACTGCTGTTTTGTTCCTCTGACATTTGATAAAAGTAAACATTATTCGTATTTGCTTAGGTCATTGATTTAAATTTATATTTGTAACCACAAATAACTCGAGTTCTATTAATATTCGTTTCAATACTACAAAATATGTTTTATTCATTTTAAAATAATGATTTTTCGAGATTGTGATTTCTTCAAAATACTTACATTTAATATTAATTTTTCAGCTGGCAACTGCAGTATGAACATTAATAATAACAAAAAGAATGATTATTATTACAAGAATCGATGTATTGTGTTTTATTTTCCTCAGATTAACGTATTCCATGTATAAAACTCCGAAACTAATATTATATGTAATTATACACAATATCGAAATGTTGACTTATTGTAATACATTATTAGTTTTTGTGTTGTACTGTTGTGGCTCGTGGCGCGGCGCGTGGCGTGGTATAGCGCGGTACCGTTCACGCGCCGTGGGACCGGTCTTGCTCGGCGCGGCTTGTGTAAGCTCGGCGCGGCTCGTGTCTATCCGAAAATTGTCGGTTTTTAGTACCCGAGTCAAAGGAATTCATTCGCGCTCGTTGCTCGGCTCGTGAAATCGGTCCAACGCGTTCCCACGGACTCGTGTGTATTTTCACAATTTTTGTATCATTTTTCCGAATATTTTTTTAATTTATTTGTATAAAAACATGGAATGGTCAAATGAACTGATCTTGGAATTTCTTGATCTGTATGAACAAGAACCGTATATCTGGTGCCCAAAACACTCACAGCACAAAATTTGTAATTCCGTACATGATTCGTGGAAAAATATTTCAAAAAATCTCAGCGTACCATATTCCATCTGTGACTTAAAGAAGAAAAAAGATTCGTTGATGACCACATTCAGGAAACTCTTCAACAGAGTTAAGGCAAGCAAAAAAACTGGTTCGGGATTAGATGACATCTACAAACCTGACTAGTATATAGATTTAAAACATTTTAAAACACAGTACTAGCGTCGACGAGAGACGGACTCAGAATGGATCGGCAAATAATGCCGAGCTCTCAAATCGTGCCGAGCTACAGGCCGTGGGATCGCCGTGTTGGCGTGTAGGCTCGGCTCGTCTCTAGGCTTGGTATAGCAGACGAGTTCCGCGCCGCGCCACGAGCCACGCGCCGTGGGATCCCGGCTTAATAATATTGATTGATTCAATCACAGAATATTATTTAGAATAGAGGTTGAAACTTAAAAGTAAATGTTACAGCTTATTTTTTTATCAAAATATCAAAATGTAACGTTTAATTGTTTTGAATATAAAATACGAGTGATTAATGAAAATTCAATAATTGTTTTCATCAAGATTGTACCTGTATAAAATTATTCATTTTTAACGACTTTATATTATCATAATTATTATGTTATCTATTTTCCAAAAGCTAAAAATGTAAATTAATATTAACAATAAGTTCAGATGACTACGTCAGGGGAACTTTATAAATAAATAAAAAAAAATAAAAATAATAACCACTTTAATTTTGTTGTGACAAAATAGCTAAATCGATTTCATGTAAATCTGGAAGTAGAAAATATTTTCGTTTTTACTCAATTCTTAGTTATTTATAGTTGGAATAATTTTGAGTCTTTTGAAAAAAATTTTTTTTGTTTTTTTCGTAGATACTAAGAATATGTTGAAGAAGTAATTGATCTGTTGAGGTGTATCATTCAAATAAGCTTTTATGTGTATTATTTAAAGTACGATTATTTCCACATGCAGAAAAAATTTTTCCTGAGAGGGGTTTTTTTATATTAAATTTGTAACTTATCAATAATTGAAAACGAATAATTTAATTTAAAATTAATTAATAACATTATTCCTCACAGTATTTACTTCTTAGTTCTTACGTTTTGATAAAAATTACTCGGTAATTATTTATTATATTATTTCTTCCTTTTTTTTATAAGTAATAAAATAGAATATATTTTTCACTGTTTATTTGAAAACTCATCAAAGACTTCATCTGGAAAATGTGTACTGTACGATAAATTATACAATAAAGTAGTTTTAAGTCTATTTAATATTTTCTGAATATTGATAATTCAATTCATTACACGTTCTATAAAAATATAAATCATCTCTGCTATTGTTTTCCGTAAATAGATTTTAATTAAGTTTTGTTAAGAAAAAGATCTCTAGATCGATATGATTAAAACGCTTTGTTTTTTTAATTAAATATAATATTCATAACCGATAGATTTATATAATATGCAAATAATTACTAGATATTCAGTAATTTCATATTGTTATGCTCCAGTTATTTTAATTCATATAAAAGTTTATTTAATATTTATCCTATATATAATTAACTAAATAATATTGTGTCTGTACTTTTTTTCTTAAAAATGACACGACAGATTTAGTCTGGTATTTTTGTAGCTAGGGGTTTTTGATGCAAGGAATTCTTTGGTTAATATAAAATCTCCGGAAAATGAGTGTCTTTAAGTGATGCTTAAAACTATAAAAATTTACGAATATCTGAAAAATATCGGTTTCTTATTTTCTAGTTGTCACTTGTAAGGGTAATTTCGTAATCACCAACCAAAAACAGGGTTTTGTTATTTATTTAAACAAATTTTTGCATAAAAACCTTAGGTACGAAATTCTGAAATGTGAGGAACCGTTTTCGGGAAAAAATTTTCAGACACACGCAATTATTAGGATTTTTCAATTTTTCCCGATTTCATCAAATTCAACACAAATTCAATCCTTATTTTTGTTTTATCATGAGAAAAAAAATCTATACAAATGTACTGCTAAAACAAATAAATAATTTTTGTAAAAACTAAACCTAAACTAATAGTCTGTCACCCGACACTATAATTTTAATCGTAATCTTTTTTTTTATTCTAGGGAGGTGGTTAAACCCATTATCTCCTTCCAAATCTACTCCATTGATATATATTATTATGTCAGATCTACCATCGCTTAGGCTGTAAAGAATCAAATGCTTTTTATTTATTTTTAGTGTTACTCACATAATGGCGTTAAATACCTAATGTTGACAATACATAAATTATCGAAGAAAATACTTTCGAGTTTTTCAGTTACACCGAAAGCAGTCGCTTTTGGCTCGACTTTATTTTGCTGCTTGTTTTATCGTTTGTATGTTAAAGTGTGCATTTTACGGTGCATTTATGTATAATTAATGAGATTTCTAGTAAAGCATCTAATATTTCATAATTTAAGCATATATATTGTATTAATATAATGACAGTGTAATTATTTTAATTTGTTCATTTAAATCACTGTCACCCGTACGATATAATATACCATATACATGTATTAATGTATTATTATCTAGTTAGGTATTTAATATATATACTATTATTACTTACTAATACATATAGCTTTAAAATATTACGATTTTAAAGTGTTGTTTATCTACTACGTAGATATTGTCTTACCCATAATTAAAAAGTAGGTAGGTACTTATTTAATTTGACCATCACTACACGCGGTCAAACACAGACATACAGGTACTCGATAGGCTTACTGGCTCTACTTACAAAATGTATATTTATGATGAAGTCCAAGTAATATATGATATTTGTACGATTTTACAGATATTTATAGTAATGTTTGATCGTTATTTGATAATTTCACAGAAGGAAAGTAAAGAAACTGACAGCATCGCGAGTTACACTGTGTAATAGAAATTTTTTTTCATTTTTTCTTTTCTGTGAACTTCCTGTTTTTAACGGTACAGATGGTGTCTTAAAATTTTAGTGGTAAACACCCCAGGAAAATAATATACCTATATACATGTGTTATATATGTATATTGTATTATATATATATATATATATATTATATACATACATACATACATACATACATATATATATATATATATATATATATATATATATATATATATATATATATATATATATATATTATATACATACATACATACATACATACATATATAATATATGTTGATACAAATAGCCTGTTGTGTGCATGCGTGTGTGTGCGGGCGCGCTTATTTATGTTCATGACATGTGTTAAACGTTTGAACTTTGGCGATGACTGATGTTGACATCGTATATTTATACACATATAGAGGTAAATAATATAATAACATCATTCATATCTCTATCATTATATGAAAAAAAAATCATAAAAGAAAAAACGAATTACACATTTTCATAAAACTACAGCACAGACAATAATATTGACAGTGATTCCTATTTTGAGAACTCGTATCTGCACATTCCCATCTCATAGTCTCGCTAGAGCGAAGCAGCAGCCAGTAGGCATATAACATATTATCATAATATTGCTCTACTCGTATTATGTTATTTTCAACTTGAAATACATTATTATCGAATAGGAAAAACGAACTTCACCCGTAAAACGATCTAGATTTGATCCAAAAAAACGGTAGTTTTCTACTATAATTTCTATGCATTACACGCACAAAATCAACTGTAATATTGAAAAATATTTTTTTAAACATTTTTTTAAACGCTTATTGCATGTATACAAACATGAAGTATACGTAAAATACTCGAGACACATGCTATGTGCGCACGAGCTCAGTCCCAGTCTATATCGGCGCTGCGCATATTATTATGCACGAAACCAATTCGTTTCTTCTAAAAGCGTAGGTAAATCAAAAACAAAACACTCGCAGAGTCATTGCGTGTTGGTCTGTGGATTGTAAAACCTCCAGCAGACGATGTTTCCTAGCTTCGGTCATAATGCGCTATGTAGGATGACATTGTTGGCGTGGAGACGATTGAATTGTACAATAGTAATTATTTAACTTTCTTTGAATACGAAACGCATCAATATTATTATTCGTCACCGCACGTATAATACATACGGTAGCTGTATTCGTACATGTGATGACCGTGTTGTCACCGACTTAGTGGCTACATTGACGAAACACTATTACATTAATCGAATGAAATGTAATTTTCTCCGCTCGACTACGCACGTAATAGTTGATAGATATCATATGCCTATGTTATACACATACAACGCCGTAGGCAGCACATAATTTGAAGGGGGAGAGAGTAAATTATGAATATGTATTTCGACTAAAACGATTAAAATGTGAAAATATTCAACAAAAGCTGTTTGATACGAAAACACTTAAATAAAATAGCTTTAAGATTCTCTATAAGGTTTTTTGACTTTTTGTCACTTTAACTCATCTACGTATTAATTCAAATGTATCAAATCGTACCTATTTATAAAATAAATTTCGGAGGGAGTTCCGAACCCTAAACCCCTCCTCTTATTACGGCCTTGTATACATATATCTTAAAAGGACACCACATTCTCACATGTGCAGCTTGATCTTGCCGTAATGTTCTATACAACGAATTTGCTTGCGCCCAGAAGAATCAATTTTATGTTGTTAGTTTTGATATTATAGTGAAATTAATTATTATCAATGACTTAAAGGTAAGACATTGCAAAACAAATACAATAAAATTATGAATTCACGAAATTACTTATAAAGCTTTAAATATGATGATCAGTTTTATTTTTTTGTAAATTGTGTTTATTAACGGCTAAAATTCATTATCAATCATCCTATTTTTCTGTTCACTATAGAATATTAATTGATGGAGTTATCAATGATCGTCTATATCACCAGGATATACATTACACTAGAGCTTTGTTCAGAATCGTCTTATTAAAGAACGGTAACCATACGTCCTGTTTTTTACAGGATTGTCTTTTATTTTAGAGTTGTATCTTGTTGTTCTGACGAACGTCTCTCAGAACGCTTTTTGACCTGTTTTTTATCCAATCTTATAAAGACATAAACATGTTTATATTTTGTTCGTAAAATATACACAAAATACCCCAAATTATTAGATTTGAGAAGTTTTTCGGAAATAGATGACAAATTAAAATGTGAAGATATGTGATTTAAAACATTATCATCAATATGAATAGAAGTTTTCATTAAAGTGAGTATAGGAATAAAGTACTTGAGAACATTATAAAAAGTTTTAATTTATTAGGTAACTACTATTTTTATTTATTTATTTATTTTTATGCATTTATTAAAAATGATCTATTAGTTTTGTAACTACTTTAAAAGAATAGAAATAATATTTAATCACATTAGATTAGATACTATTTTAGGTATATTAAATTATGTTTTTTTATGATGATTGAAAATTGTGATACAAAATTTGATTAAATTATTTTAAAAAACGAATAAAATCATTTTTTTTATATTAACCTGTTTTTTTATTTTTAAAAATATGGCCACCCTATAATAAAGAAATAATAAATTGTTTTTTTCAAATATAATACATCCATCACCATGATCACTTCCCAGGGCAAAAGGGACAGAAATACGAACTTCCACCTCAATTGACTTACCGGTTTTTTATGTTCTATTTTCATTTTTAATATACGTATTATCGATACCAACTGCAAAAGTCATATCAAACACTCGATTACATGGTGGTATCATATCTTGTACGGATCATTGGCAATTGAAAATGGTTTATCTTATAGTTTTCGTATCCACATTATAAAATAATCAATTTTATGTGCTAAAAATATAATATGCTGTCGATGCAGTTATGTAGATGATGATTAATATATATTATTAACCAATGGCAATGTTCTGCTGAATCGTGGCCACACTCTGTCTAGTTTATATTAAAAAAAAAAAAACAATTTAGATTGTTCCATCCATAAAAGGAAATTCAAATATAATATAACAAATCAAATCATTTGTTTTATTGAGTGCTATTATTTTGCTTCGATCTTCAGTGTCGTCAACAATAAATTGTTATTTTCCTTTTTTTTCATTCGTTTTGGTTCTAATTACAATTAACAAAATATTATTTTATATTAAAAGCGTACACAGAGTTACAATGTTTATTAAAAAAGATGATTTTTTTTTCCTTTCATGAATGTATAGTATCACATTTGTGTACAATATTGCGCCAACTCTGTTTTTCGAATTTTTCTGTTTTGTTGGCATATATGTGTAATTTGTATTATTACAATTAAATAATTATAGTTTATAACCAACCTTAATTATTTGTATATACCAAGTAGACAGTATTCACTGTAGAGAGGATCAACAGACGTGGAATACAATAATCGGTGAATTGATATTAAAAAATTACAGAATACACGAGTTTAAATAAATATGCATTAAAATAAAATTTAATATTTCATAAAAACACAATAATCTTACATAAAAAAAAAAAAAATCATCCGAATATACATCCTCATCATATGTATATAAAGTTAATAGGTTTATTATAAATATTAAATAGGTACATGTCGGAGGACAAAATTTACACGCATAAATAATAAGTGACTAGTATACGCATAACATATATAAGACGTATGAGTAACAAAAACGAAAAAATAAAAAAAATTTAATAGGATTCCTATGTTTGAGAGGAGGCTCATGGGATACCACGTGGGGTGTAGGACTTCGGCTTGTAAAGATTTGTTGAGTGTCAATTGTTTATTTCGAGCGAAGTCGTATGACGACATTTCATGACATTTATTGGTACACGTCGATGATGGTATGATACAATAATATTTATCTTGACGACAACAGAATAATGTGGTGACGCGGAATAAATTTTCCAGAATGTCTTGCGCGGACGGGCGCTCGAACCGTGCGACAATACTCGGTGTTGTTATTCGTGTGTGCGTACAACTATTGCACTTACACATATTGCGTACACACTCATGCACACACGTATTATAACGTACGCAGTAGTTTTTATATGTCAACAAAAAACACACACACACACACGAGCGTGTTGTAATAACCTTAAGCGCGACAAGTGCTGGCCATGTGTTTTGACATGTGGAACCGCGAGAGCCATAGGGAGAGTCTGGCGTGTGATTCTCGGGGTGGAAAAAACGACGGGCGAAACGCACGCGCACGTGTACGTCGGATAGAGGGCGGGCGAAACCGCGCCAGTGACCTTTCCCGCTTTGACGTTTCGAGCCGAATTTCCGCGGCCGCTAACCCAACGAGTCGACGATAATCGTATTTTTTAATAATTTATCGCTAAGAAGAGCTTCATTCCGTGCAGAACTCCGTAAGTGTATCAGTTTTCTCCTCTGCACACACGTACGCGACTCACATGAATGACAATAATAATAATTGAACAAGCAACGCGTACAATACAGCGGAACGACGACGTCAGTAAACGAGTCCGGGGAAAACAAGTTTAATTTATCATAATTTTTTTTTTTTTTTTTTTTTGGTTGGAAAAAAACTCGATACATAAAATTGTGTAAAACTGCCGATTAGCCACATCGGTCGTGTTATTGATGGTCGGACCGTTTTCCCGGAAAAATCGTATCGGACTTTTTTCCCGACACTCGGCCGCGTCGCCGAAAGCCGCCGCGAATCCGGCGCCACCCCGCGCGGTGGGTGAGTGGGCACGCGTCCCCGGAAGTCTATCATCCGCGCGTGCCGCGCACCGTCGACGAGACACCGTTCCCGTCCCGTGTAGGAAAACGATGGCCGCTGCCGTCGAGAAATCAATTTTCGCCCGTTCGTCGTTTCCAGTCTTCTCACTTGTGCCGCTCTAACTTGAGTCGAAACGTTCGCGTCGTCGTCGTCGTGTGGACGCGGTGGCCGGCGGCCGCTCGTCCGCAAGTGTCGTCACCTTTACTGTTCGTCCCGCCTCTTCCTCGCCTTGCCCTCCATGTGTATGATGCCGGTGACGTTGTCTACGCACTCGTCCACCGACGGCGCGTCCTGTCCGGCGCTGTAGTCCATGTCCAGCAGCCGGGACAGCGTCAGTATGTACGCGCTGGCTATCCGTATCGTGGACAGCTTGGACAGCTTCTGGTTCCTGGAGTACGACGGTATGGCCGACCGGAGCGTGTCGAATGCCGCGCTGATTGTGTGCACGCGCGACCGTTCCCGCGCGTTGGCCTCTATCCTCCGGGCCCGGGACATGTTCTTGCTGTACCTGGTGGCGCCCGCGGTCCGGGGCTCCGGCGCCGTCGCCGCCGGGACGGCCTGCGCGTCAACGCGTTCGGCGGCCCGTTCGGCGGCCCGTTCGGCGGCTTGCACGTCGACGCGTTCGGCGGCCTGTGCGGCGTCCCGCGCCGCGGCCTGTGCGGCGTCTCGCGCCGCGGCCTGTGCGGCGGCCTGCGCCGCGACCCTCTCGGCGGCCCACGCGGCCACGTCCTCCGCGCAGGGGCTGACGGTGCGCGCTTCCCGTCTCTCGCGTCCTTTGGTCAGGTCCAACGGCTGCGGTTCCTGCGGCGGTGGCTGCGGCTCCCTGCGGCGTTGCGTCAGCGTCAGTATCCTGTCCACGTTCCGTATGTCGTGGAACAGCCGGAGGCCCACGTCCGACGACGACTCGTCGCTGCTCCACGGCCTGAACGGCGGACAGGCGGCCACGTTCACGGACAGCACGGCGGCTGCGGCCGTGGTCGTTCGGCTCGACTTGGCCGCGGACGGACACTCGTCCCCGTCCCCGTCGTCCGAGTCGTCGTCCGACCGTTTCCGCTTGTAAGGCCGTCCGCGGCTGTCCGTGCTGTTGGCCGCCGCGGCCGCAGACACGTCCACGCCCGAATCCTCGCTCTGGTCCGTGGTCGGCGTGTGCGCTTCTCGCTTTATCGTTGCGGAGGTCATCATCTCGGCGCAACAAGACGACGACGACGTGTCGTCCGCGTGATGTTTTCCAGCGTCTGTAAAAAAAAAAATAAAAAAATAAAAATATGACATTAATAAAAAATTGGTACATTTTTTTTTACGCGTTGTAATCTTTGAGTAGTGTATGTGCAGTGGTGTAGCTGAGGGTACATACGGTGGTTTAATATCTGCCACCGACGTGCCGTAATTTTTGAATTTATGTGATTTTTTCAATAAATTATCAGTAAAATATTCTCTGACACAACCGCATCCAATCTGCGTACCAATCTTATCTGACCGTGTTATAACTAATTTTTGATGTAGAAATTGTTTCAGGAAATTTTAGAAATAATGTATTCATCATAATATAATATATAAATATTAATTACTTATATAGATATTAGTAGTTTTTATAGAATTTAGAGAATTCATATACATTAATCTATTCTAATTTTAATTTTCAAATTATTGTAAAAATGCAATTATAAATATAATTAGTTAAAATTACATTAAAATTAACGATGCCAATAATTACTATTTTTTAATTACTTTTTTATGTTTTCTAGGCCCGCTAGAATTTTAAATTCTTAATTTTAACCTTCTAGTTATTTGAAAACTAAAGTTTCTCGTCATTATTATAGCGTATACCAACCCTTTTCTTTTTCACGACAACAACCCTGTGTTTATACGTAACATACATATTTAACTATTCCGTGTTATATAATATAGCAGGGGCGGCCAAACGGTCGATCGCGATCGACCGGTCGATCGCGGACAGTTTCAAAGTCGATCATGTTGGAATTTATTTTTAGGGACACGCGCACGAAAATTAATCGAGGTTGTACTGAACAAATCGTCGATAAGTTTTATCTGTATAATTTTAACTACAACATTTTCCATGAAAGCCGATCCTCAAAGGTAAAGCATATTTTTAGTAGATCGTGACCAAAAAAAGTTTGGCCACCCCTGTAATATAGTATAATACGTAACACATCAATGGTTAAAATGACGCGAGACGTCGTAACTGCATTTTCGGTAAATCGTGTTTTTTTCTTTGTAAAATATTGACAAACGTAAAACATTGACAGCATTCACATGTAAATGTGATTAATTCATTTAATCGTCATGTTTTTCGATTCTCAGTACACTTAATTTCGATATATTTCAATATTAAAAATACGAGTAGGATTTTTCAGTAACTTTTCGTTGTTCTAGAATGGTGTTTAGGAGTTTTCAGTTTCAACCGTAGATATACATAATATGTATACTAAAATAGTGATCTGTGGCGTGTCCGGGGATGAAACGTAGTCTTTTATTAAATTCGATCAAAAATAATGACCTGAACAATCAATTGTTATCGTTAATGAGCTATGAATCAAAAATAAATCTATGATAACTGATTATGATACGTAACTCATAAGTGAATATTACATCGTATGTATTATATGTTTTAGGCGTTAGGATCTCATTTGTTTTAAATCGACAATACTAATTAATAGGACATTCTCGGCGTTAATTATAATTCTAAATGAACGCTATATCTAACCGGGGCCCGGGCACGCCACAATTCAAACATTTTACTGGCCCGAGTATTTATACACATAGGTACCAATAAGAAATAAATAAAATTGGCTTCGAGCAGCCGTTGGTCGCCAATGTTTTACTCGGCGTGATATTTCTTCATTTCACATTCTATGCGCCACTGTGCGATTAATACACGAGTATTTTATATAGCGTTTACTATTTGTTTCAAGATTAATTCAAGGCGTAAACTATAAAGTTTAAAACTTCCCTGGAATCTTTTGTTCAGATGAAATATTTGTCATCAATAAATAAACAAGTATAGAACAAGTCATCTTATTTTATTTGAGTATACAACCCCATATAACAAAATGTGTTGCTATGTAAAATATGTTAATAAATTTTGTTATATGACTGAAAATTACGCTTTGCTATCTTTTTTAGTTCTGACTGTACTCATACGAGTTTTATTTTTTATTATTTTTTTATTTTTTTGAGCATACGCATTTCGCTCGCTATCAACGTAACGCTGGGTTTTCCGTACTTTACTGCGATAAATAATATTGTGAATTTCATAGTTTCACACGTCAAAATGACTACACTTTGATAAATTTATAATTCTCTTTGCGTGATAATCATAGTACCTAGTAAACTTTATTATTCTATTGCACTAGAACGTGATATTTAGTTGAAAATCGCATTTATGTATGAGGAACAAAGGTAATTTTGGTATAAGATCAAATATTTGTATTTACAACTATAAAAGAGTGCTTTTCATTTGTAAAAGCACGCAATAAGTTTTACATCGATTGAAATAAGTTAAACAATTTTGAAATTTTTATTTTTTCAATTTTATAATTTATGTTTGATGATAAGCCTTTTTTTATTTTGCTTATAAATGCTGTATAAAATTCATAATTAATATAAAGATAAATTCTTTATAAGATTCTAAATTCACAATAGTTTTATTATTTATGGTATATATAACCATCTAGGTGTAATTGTATGTAACACTATTTCTAGTTTATTATTGATAGAAAAAAATAACGTGTACAGGTCATTTTAAGTGAGTAATGTATGTTATAAACTATCCTGAAAATTTCACATTGGTTATTCATTTGAAAAATTATTTACTATGTAGAAACATATACTTATTACTAAAACACATTACTAGTATTCAGAAAACATTACGTTTTATCGTATTATTTATTTGATTTCAAATACCAATTGAAACATATTTGATATTATATTATTATTTAAATATTAAGTAGATACAGTAACTGACCCGTAATTTATAAACACTATTTTTTGACTCGCTACAGTAATTTTAAAATTGAAACTCATTTCGTGTGATTCCGAATTTTCCAATTATGATAAATTACAACCTCTACATTAGTGCCTACCTATCATAATTTAATTACGTGATTTTTGAGATGAACCTACGCATGCAGTCACCCTGTATATTTTATAATGTAGGTATGCAAATTAATACAATGTTTGACGTTATACAAACAATGTTAGCATTATGTTATATGTTTGTCCATTTTTTTTTACAACAATAGAATTTTTGGTTTTTTCAATGAAGATTCATTCATGAGGATTACGCCGTGGGTGTAAGGCCGTATTGAACTATAAACCCCTGTGTGGGCGTTTCGGATTTTTTCTAGAGCAAGGTGTGGTTGAAGTCTAATGTCTTAAACGAAAAATTTGAGTGATATTAAGTCAACATGTTTCTTGGTGAATGAATTGATTGTCTAAGATCGACCATTACGTTTTTAGTAATGACTAATGACTGTTACCTATCACTTGTCATTGCAAGCAGATATTTGCAATGTTATATTGATTTTGATTTTGTATTATTTGTTATTTTGAAATGATGAAAAAAAATAGTAGATTAGTAGATTTGTTTCAAAATTAGTAATTTCTCTCTCTCTATCTCGGTATATGAATATATAAATATATAAATAAATAAATAAATAAATAAATAAATAAATAAATAAATAAATAAATAAATAAATAAATAAATAAATATATATATATATATATATGAAAATCTCGAAAACTCAATAGATAATAATTTCATTAGTAACATCGATTAACAAATATTGAAAAAAAAATTAAAGTATTATTTTCTATTAAAATAAAAAAAAATAATATATAGGAAAGATATTACAAATGATAACCGACGACGAACACGCGATTATTTTATTATTTTAAGTTGATTAATACCAATCAGCTGTGGCGAAGAGTTTGTAGACAAAAAAAAATTGACGGAAAAACTTATAAATTTATAATTTAAATAATGGCATACTGATAAGCCGGAGACGTGTCATTATTGAAGCTACGCCTACCACCTACCGATATTCAATGAGCTCGATGAAAAAAAATATATGTAAAAAAAAAATCAAAATTATGATTATTGACATTTCTATTAAATTTGTGATTTGAAAATTACATTTTATTTATTGATTTTTTAAATTTAAATGCTATTAGACATGGTGTCATTATCTCTTACGACGATTTACCACTGCCGATCAAAATGTGTATGGAAATATAACTTACATAAATGAAATAAATCCGCTGCGCTTTCTTGCATCCTCAATGCGTCCTTGCAGATGTCTGTAGTTAGTCTGTTTTGCAAAAGCCCTTCTAAAGCAATTCGCGAAGTCACCATTATAAAACAAAACAACGCGTTAGTCTGTTAACAAATTTTTCGATAAAAAAAAAAAGCACTTTTGAAATTCTTGAAAATATTCACTGTAACGAAATATGATAAAACTATATAGTCTTATTTCGAATTTCCACAAGACAACCGTACGCGTCGTGTTCTAGACCACTACTGGTGACTGGTCAGCAGCGCGCGGTAGTCTCCGACTCCGAGTCTCAGCCGCATTGTTTAGTTTGAACATGTGGTCCCGTCCCATCCCGCAACCCGCGCACGCACACATACACTATTCACATACAATCGAATGGTACGAAAACATGTGTGTATACAATATTTTGATATCGTTTATCGACACTTAATGTCGTCTGTGTACAGTGATGAGCACACGGATTGTGTGAGTGAGCGAGCGAGCGAGCGAGCGATTGTGTGTGTGTGTATGTTTGTGTATTTATGTCTATTTACCGTGTTATTTCGTTTTGCCTACTGGTAACCTTCTTCTAATTGTGTCCCCTTCCTTACCCTGTTTGGAACAAATCTATCGCGAAGTCTCCGGAATGTAATTTTATGTGATTTTGCTACCATTAGCGTTGTGTCTGCATGCAAGTGTAGGTACATATTTAATTATATTAATTATTGGCAAACAAATAAACCTGTAAAACAGCAGAAAAAAAATGTATGGTAAAAAATAAATCGTGCTGAAAGTTTTTGGACTCTCCCGTGATGAAAATTCGAAATCACTCGAAGGTACTCTTTGATGACTTAAAATGTTTAAATATTTACCAGCTTATTCGTGTGTCATAAAGCATAACAATATTCTTAAAAGCAGTACACGCTATGTCTTGTTAATCCTTTTCTAATAAATATTTAATAATATGCTTAGTGCTTCCTTTAAATACGTGTTTATAGACAATCATTTACGCCACTTACGCGTGTGTTCGTTGTATTTTGTTTAAAATTGTATCATTTAATAATTTTAATAGTTAAAAGGACAAACTTAGATATATTAAATAACCGCCACTAATTTCATTTTCAACATTTGTTCCGTTAAGTGTGTAAGTAGTAATTTATACTAAAAAAAAGTGAAGCCATAACTAATATTAGTACTACATATTGCGCTAAAAGTATTAAAAAACACATTTCAGTTTTTGTTATTTAATAAATAATTATACTTTATAAGGTGTTAAAAAGATGTACACAATGAATTACTGTCGAGAGTATTGTGTACATACAGTGCAATTATAGTTGTTATGTATATTGTTCGAAAATATACAAGAATTGATAAAGTTTAACATTGTTGCCCTCCGCTCCCACATATCTAAACTGTGGGTCTGTGGTTGGTTTAACAAATGTAGTCACCACACTGTAGGATTAAGAGAAGTAGGTACACTTATACTGATTTCGTTGTATGAGTCATATTCACAATAAGACCATAAATTATATTTTTATGTATTGTGAGCTCTATATAGGTTGACATTGAGAAGTTGAATAAAATATATTACAGAACAACCCGTCACAATAATTTACTGAACATTTTTTTTTGTAACGAATACTCAATTGTTAAAATAGTTTTCAAATTACTAACATTTAGAGACCTTTGGAAGTATTTAGAAATATCATTGGGAGCTATGATTTCAAAAATTACGTATCCACCCTTATAATATAAACCAATACCAACAAAACATATTTAAAACTTTTAAAATTTAGAACTACACAATTGTATTTTAATACCTACAAAAAATATGTATCTTTTAAATATTTCAGAACATCGAAAATAAATCAATAATAGTTTTCTTATTTTTCCACACTTCGACATCAGTAATAAATGATGATTTTTTTAAGAGTAATATCCTGTGGACTGTAGTGTCACTGTGGAATAGCGAAAAGAAAACATTTTTATGTCTTATTATAAGTTAAATCTTTTTTCATTAAAAATTTAATCAAACATCTTTTTAAATTTAATTCACTGTTTATTAAGAAATTAATATTAAATACTAAGTACTCATTTAACATATATCATATTATCATTCTATCATTCATATTTAAATAATATACTATTAAGTATAAATACATAACTAGATTATTTATGTGATAAACAATAAAGGTGCACAATATACACACTACATTTACCTAAATATTTTGCCAACAGTTTTACATGAAAATCTATTTGAATACGCCATGACAGAATTATTTACAACAATGATTTGAGTTTTTCATACTTGTGTAAAAAGTAAAAAAAAAAAATATTCTTTTGACACACTCATAAAAATGACGTGTTCCAAATTCTAGATCTTAAGTTATTTTTGGTTTTACACATTGTGAATTTCGGATGTTAGTTTTAAAAACAATATTTGAACATCCAAATGTCTCATTTTATGTTGACATTTTTACGGGAGTAAGAAAACGTTTTAATGTAAGAGCTAAGAGTTATCAATCAACTCTAGTTGTGAAAATAAACTGAAATAGCCCATTCAATTTTTGAGCCAACCGACCCTACAAGTAGAACTGGGCAAATTGAAAATTGTTTTATTTTTAAACAAGACCCAATATAGATAGGTAGGTTTTTAGAATAAAAGTATTTAAAATGTATGGTGTAACTACTAACTTTTTACTGTGTTTTTCAATCATTTTTGGTTCGCAAATGTGTATATTTTGATATATTATTTGTATTCTGGGTTGTTTTAAGTAAAAAAAACCATCAAAAACTAAAATAGTAAAAGTGAATAGTAGTAATCAAATCAAATCTATAGACACCATAGTTTTCTAAATATTTTTTTTAACGAAGTTTTTTTTATTTAAAAGGAAGTATATCATTATTTTAAAGTTTTTCGAAAAAATTTTAAATACTTAAAGCAAAATGTCGGTATGTACACATGTAAAGCTATTAATTATACATTACTAGTGATATGTAATTAATTATACATAATAAACATAGTGTATTACATAATTGATAAAATTTTTCAGTAAAAATGATGAAAGTTTTTTATGAAGTAATTAAACTCGATTAAATATTATCATATCGATATCAATATTCATCGATATTTTATTTCAAAATAAATGTATTAAAAGTTCGAAGTTTCACGAGAATATATGTGCGTTGTACTTATGTTATTGAAAATCTTAAAATGCTTATGTTATGTGATTAACTTAACCAAACAATTTTCGGTGAATTTTTTTACATAAACTAGATTTTTTTAGGATTATAATCTAAATATTAAAAAAAAAAAAAAAAATTTATTGCTAAGAATCATTATACTTAAAGTATATTTATATCAATAAAAATGATATATCATTTTTACATAAAAAATAAGTTTTTCGAATAAATAGTATTTGATTATATATGGCAATTATAATTTTACTGTTTTCAATGTAAATAATAATTAAATAAATTCAATTAAATTATGGTTGCAATTCTCAATGTGCTCGAACGACTTTATTCGCATAAGTTAAGCCATAATTCCAAGGATATTTATAACATAAGAGTTAATTATAAATAGGTACCTTTTTTTGCGTTTTTTTTTTAACACAGAATTCGTAACGTTGTTTCGTTACAAAATTGGATTCCTTTAAAGATTTGCTAACATAAGTTTACACGATCAATTAACAATCACGCGATAGTGTAAAAAACGTAAAAATACAAAATATAATATAAAAGATTACCATCACACTGCGGTTACAATTTAACAGGCCATTTGGACTGTTTGAATTAATTAGGAGTGTAAGGAAAAACTCATAACGGCAATAAAAAGGGAAAATATTTAGTGGTATCTACGAATATATATGTGTGTGTGTGTGTGTGTGTGTGTGTGTGTGTACTTACGCGCGCGTCTTTCAAAATTTATGGAGCAAAGTAGGATAAAAGAAGCCGGGAGGAGGGTCGTTTCCTGTTTAGCGACAGCGCGGGTCATCTCCGGCATGCGCGGCGCATGGGCCCAATAAGGCGTTGCAGAAAAAAAAAAACGTTTAAACGTGTTCTCTCTTTACACATACACACACAAACTCACACCGGACATTTGACAAACGGACTATAATTAAGGACGTGGATATTTATTATCTTGGCGGTTTTTTTTTACATCACTACACCGAAATGAAGAGCACGTGGGTCGGGGGTAGCCCAGATGGTTCCGGGGTCACGTATTTATTAATATTGTTATATATACATAATGGACTGCACAAACACGGAGCACACAGCGTAATATTAATAATAACATGCGTTCGTTTACGTATACCTATATAGACTTCACATTATCCATACACTCACGCACACACACACACACACACACACACACACACACACTCGCGACAAATACATGTGCAGCAATAATAATGTAATAACGAGGTGCTTATAGTTATTTCTTCGGTACAGTGTTTAACGAACGCATCTGTGTTTGAACGCGGAGGCGGGTGTGGTGTGTACAGACGTATTCACCCTGTACCCCGGTGAACGGAGGTGGGTATGTTAACACTGTTAACCCTTTTTAACACGACGAAGTTCGAGAGGGAAACTCTACGTCTCTCGCGTAGTCATTTTGATGGGAAATGTATATTTTTTTTAAACATTTTTATTCGATTATAGTATTTGTTTTCGGTGGAATTTGTAACGCGGCTTCACACACACACACACACACACACACACACACACACACACACACACACACACACACACACACACACACACACACACACACACACACACACACACACATCCTATATCTTGTAGGTACCGGGTGGATATAATATATAGATATATATTTAATCATTAAAATATTCAGTGACAAAATTTGCTTAGGCTTTAACGGTAAATGGTCAAAAAATGTTTGAACATTTTTAAATCAAATGGATGAAAAAATTTTACAAATGATCAATTGTGTATTTGATTTTTGTTTTGAAATTAACATGGAAAGTAAATCAAATTTATAAACTATGCAAGGTTGAAATGGGGTGGTTGAATGAAATTAAATATGCAGGTTCAAAAATCGGTTTGTTTACAGTATGATTAAAAAAACATTTTACTGATGTTTGTTCAATTATAAAATATGTTCCTGGAATTTTTGTCCCTGTGGACTTAATTTCTAAAATGTACAGTTATAAATAATATGGTGATATATAATAAATATGTACACCATATTTACAAGGAAGATTCTATAACGGTCGATGATGATTTATCGACTATTTGCAGATGAATTAAAATTTTGATATTAGATTTTTTTTATAAAAATAGGTTATAATATGAATAATGAATATTATGAGTCGGCGGCATAACAAATTTAAGTCATATTGTATACATTAATTAGTAATTAATTGTATGAAATAAAGTCTGGACATTTCTATCTCACTGAGTATCCCTGTTCGCCGGAATTTTATTCTCAGTAGACTTAAGTATTGTTAATACCCCCGGGCCTCGGGCAAGGTGTGCCAAAACACTTGCGTGGTCGAGCATAATATTATAATAACGGTACACGTATTTTAATCAAAAATTTTGCACTCGTAGTCTAACAGAACGGTCGTTTACGCGAAACGAAACAAACCGCGACCGTGACCGTGACCCGGCCTAACGTATTATACGACTCAATTATTCATTAGTTGGACCCTGTGCGCTCGCTTCGTAATATTAGAACGCACGCGTGCGTAGGTGGTTCCTGTATAGAGGATGCGGGCACGGACAACTATACCTACATAACAATATGTATGTACATTCGTGTATTAGACACGTGTGAGGTCCGAGGGTACGAACACGAGTCACTGTTTGCACGTTACCGGTGTCCCGACAAAAAGACCTTCTCTGCGGCATTGGCTCGTCCGTAGTGCCATTTCCAGTTTATAACTGCAGTATTTACTACTGTACAGCAACTATAGAGCCGAAACTTACGACTTAAATTTATGATTTTGAAAACATTGATATTTTTGTCGACTCTTTGCACGTCATTCTGCCTGCGTGTCCGGAAAATGTCGCAAGACGTCCGAAATATTTTTCAAACGAAACCGATCGAACACATAATAGTATGTTCATTGCACGCGCATGACGTAATAATTATGTTTATTAATCGTTTAGTCGTCGCGGTGCATTGTCGTACGCACGAGCGCATGTTGTGTCCAGGTCGTGTTCATCGCGCGACGTTGCTATGCAGAACGCCGAGACTCGCCTTATGACACGCGTGAGTATCGTCACCTTGCCCGAAGGCAGAGGTGATCTAACGGCTGACGCCACGGACAGCTAGTGAAAATCATTGCGCTGTTATCGTCGACTCGTCCAGATCCGTTGAAGGTGAATGCGATAGGAAAAAAAATGAGCACCTTTGACAGTGAAATTCGGCTCCTGCGGGAACGGTCGTCGGCCCATCTGTAAGCTACGCCCGCCGACGTTGCCACTGTGCGCCAAAGCGGCATAGCCGAACCGAACGCCCGCACCTCACTTCTGAGTGGGTATTTGTTTTGTACATTATATGCACTGTCCTGCTGCAGCGAGAAAGAGACAGAGAGGCTTGTCGTCATACCTGGCGAATCCTGGCAGGCCCTTTTTCCGACACTCTGTAAATTCGTTTTTTTTTTCATTATTATCGAATGCATCATTAAATCGCGTACGGATTTTTTTTTTTATTTTATCAAATTTTACATTACATGATAAATTTATATGAAAATTACAGCTTGATTAATTTAACCCAATAAGCAAAGCTTGTGGCGGGTTAAATGAGTTACAGTATACAATGATTAGTAAATAATAAATTAATTGTACATGTTGACATACATCACTAAAAATCAGTTTTAAACATGACATATTATAATAGAGTTTTCATTTATACAGATTCACTTAATAACCAATTTTTAACAATTGTTTTATTTAATTTAACATTATTACATTTTGATGTACAAAGATCATAAATATTTTTTTTAATATTTAAAGGTAAAGAGTTGTAAATAACTGGACCTAAGTAAAAAATAAATCTTTGGCTGAATCGCCTATATTTGTGTACTTAATACCAACATCATATGCCCTGAATTCTCTTTTGTTTTCAGATTTATGTATACACTGTTTAGAAATATTAACGATTGCAAAAAACTTATACAGAACTTCAACTGGTAGCATTCTTAAAGTTTTGTCATTAAGTGAAGATGAGCCTTGTCTCTCTTTTTTGTCTAAACATATTCTTTCCGCTGAGTTCTGTTGTACTATTAGAGGTCTTATTGCATTTTCCGGACATCCTCCCCGGATTATTAAACCATATTGCATAATAGACTTATACAGATTAAGAGTAAATTTATCCGCGTATCGTACCCCGGGGCAATAGTGCGGGTGACGAACATTTAGCGCGTCCGCCTCCGGCCGTATCGGTCGAGCCGTATCGGTCCGCACTCATTATTTTGACCGTTGGCCCGGGGGACGCGTGCACGCCGTGTCGGTGTGTCGCCGCGTTTCCGTTTCTCGACCGGACGGAACAATAGCACCGTAACGACACGCGTATACGCGATGGTATTACACCGCGCGTACATATAGCAGTTACGTCGTATCGTACGCGTCGCTACGTCGTAACCGTCGCCGCCCGAACACGAGTCGTTACGCGCGCGCATTGCCGGCACCGCGTTGTTACAACTACACAATGTATGCATACGTTAAATACAATATATCATTATAATATACGTAAGTACGAGGTGTCGACGTACGTGTGCGCGCTGGGTACGACACGACCGTCCGCCGCCGGGTGCGTTTAGGCGCGCGTATCAATTTCGTCCCTCGGCCGGAAAATTCACTCGTCCGCCCGCCGCGGTAACCGAATAATCGGGGGTGGTGTCTGTTTGCGGCACGGTGGCGCGGCCGGTCGACCGAGTGACGCGCGCTAGCCCGTATGCGCCGCGGCCACCGCGCTTTGTAGTGTAGACATATAATATACCTATTAACGACGCTCGTGTACTAGTGTCGTCGCAGCTGATGAATGTGTAAGAGTGTGTGTGTGTGTGTACAATGTACGTGAATGGATATATTTTATATACCATACATATATATATATTTATACACTAGTAGGTACATACACAAGTACAACCGTATCATCCAGGTGCGTAACGCCAGGACGGCACGTGCTCCGTTTCCCCCTTTTCCATTTTTTTCCCCCCGGCTTTTACACCTGGCCGCACGCGCGTACAGCGTTTCCTCCTGCGTACGATACGTACACGCGTCTGTGTGCGTACATCCTTCCCGTAATCGGTGACATCCTTGAATTTATAATGCGACACACAAACCCTCGTTGCCCGTATTAACGGACGGACCGACGGGAATATTGGAATACGGTGTACCCGTGGAGTAAAGTATAGGCGTATTTCATTGCCACTGTACCGTGGTGCACGATGCGTTTCCGATTAAAACGCGTGGTATTTCGAATCGTTTTCATCCGATTTTCCTTGTCGCATCTCAGGGACGGACGTCTATGTATTTATTATTATTAATTTTGTTTTTTTTCTTATTTTTTTTTTTTTTTTTTTTTTTTATCAAGATTTTCGATCTTTTTTTACACACACGCACGGTCTAATTATAACCCAGGAAATCGTTTACAAGTCGTCGGGGTGTGTTTTTACGCATAGTTATCTGTACACGCGGTACACTATATTATACCTTTCTATACACGCTAATTGCCGTCTACATCCCGCGCGCTGCAGGTGTGCTGACCATTTGGCACTCCCAGGCAGATGCGGATGCCAAAAACAAAACCATCGTACAGGTGTAATACACATATTATCATGGTTATTACACATGAGAATATATTTATGTATATATATATATATATATATACATACAGAATAGGTAGATGCTATTAGGTATGATACGCATTTATTTTCCGGTCCCGGGGGGGCGGCAGATTGAAAAAAAATGTAAACAAATTCGACGACGTTTTCGCACGCTACTGATTATCCCGTTATCCACGCGTCTGCTCGAATATTTACCACCGTTAAAATGCACACGTTGCGTGCGAGTTTAATTGATAGGTTAGATTGGAATTTTCCCATTGAATTATGGACTTGTTTTACGTCGAAACGGCGACGGGTGAAAGCCCGAAGCTTGAGGGATAAAATACAAGCATGCAACGGGATGTTGTATACTAATGTGTGCTAGTGTGCAGTGTGCATATTAAACCATCACTTGGTCGGGTTAATGCTATAATAATTTTATTAGTGGAACAAATTAAAAAAAAAAACTGCTCCAGGTTAAGGAAAAACAATTTCTGTTACCACCTGACTTGACAATGCACATTTTGTCGTACTTCTCCTTTGCTGTCCCTAGGCCATTCCGTATGAAATTTATATTAATTTTCATTATTTAATCAATATTCTTTATTATTATTCATATAATAAAAATCTAGAAGTATTTAATGCACCTCGTCATCATACGTTTATAATATAAACATTTATATGTTGAATGTTAAAATAATTTTCCTGTAATGAAAAATACTAAATAACTTGACTGTGAATAAAAATTCTAATTCGTGTAGGTTGGGATGTAGACGTTTTAAAAATATCACTAGGCATTTAGAAAAAAAATTATAATACATGTATTATTTATGTATGACGTATATATAATTTAGAACCACAAGTTATATAAATATGTATTAAAAATGTTATTATTAAGAATACTATGTAGCAACATAAAAATCAGTGTATAAAATACCTACATTGGTGCAACAAAGTGTGTAGAATACTTTGCGTCATTAGCACCGTCTAGATCAAAATTAACTCTTCTAAAGAAAAATACGAAATTTGAATTGAAAACATTATATTGTGTTGTTTAGTAACAGAATAGATATTTTAAAATATTCAAGTATTTGAGTTACTTATAACTTTTTAATTAAAATTAATTTCTTTTATTCTGAAAAAGTATAATTGTTTTTGGTTTATACTGCATCTACATTTGTCATATACGTTTATTATTTACAATTGTTAATATATGATTTGTGTTAATAAAATTTGTTTAATTAAATATAACTACGTATATAAAACTAATATGCTAATAAACTATGATTTAATTGCTATGTGTATTTTTAATTTTAAGACGATCTACTTATACAAAATTTATTTTTCATACATTTTTGTTTTGTTGGATAAATTATCATATCACTTCAAAATGTCAAATACAACAATGAATATGTTTATCCCAATATATTTAAACAATTTCGACATAGTTTTAAGGTTTGAAACATTGAATGATATACACAAAATAATTTTTTCTTTAAAATACGGAACTGAAAATCCTTTAAGATACTAGTGGTAGTGATTTGTCTTTCATCGCTTCAATCTTGTGTTCTTCAGCAAAAAAAATGGTGGTGTGATTATATTATATAGTATTTTAGTATATGTATATTTCAGATACTCCATTTTTACCATTTAGCTTACATGACACAGGATTGAAACACGAAGAAACCGATTAAAATTTTTATCCATTTTACCGATATGCTAAATAAAAGAAATCAATCAAACTTATACATTATTCATTTCGTTCAGAATATAATATTATCATGGCTAATAAAAGTATTAGTATTAAAAAAATATATTGCTACCAAGGATTTAGGATTTTGTGAAACGTGTACTCTATATTTGAATGATTTTTACATTCTCAATAAGTTTTAATTTTATATTTTTTTAACATTTATTCCAATTTAAAATTGTTTGTACATGGAAAGATAAATAAATCAAATAAAGTCTTTACATTCATATGATCATGATATATGTATTTACTTAAAAAATTTCCACATTTTAGTATACTTAATTTTCATACTAATATACCATACCTGTGTCAATAGTTTTATCAGAAATATGTATGCAGATACCTGGCACACATGTGAACTGTAAATAATATTTTCAACATTTTGACAATTGGTATTAGCAATTACTATTCAAATTTTCTGGCAAACAATTCTTCTTTAAATTACTGTATTGCGTATTGATAAACTGAAGTATGCGTAGATATTTTTCTACCATTTTTTTTAAAATTAATTACATTTTATACTACCTATATATTCAATGCAATATTTATTTCTTTTCATGTACAAAATAATTTAAAATGCATTATTGAAATAAATGAAGAAAGCTCAATAATTCACTAAACTGTTATAAAAGAAGTTACTATATAAGCAGTGAAACTTAAGAAAATAAATTATACCCATATTCACACCTAATTATTATTGTTATGATTAAACTTGTATAGATTTAAATATATATATGTGTGTGTGTGTGTGTGTGTGTGTGTGTGTGTGTGTGTATGTGTGTGTGTGTGTGTGTGTGTGTGTGTGTGTGTGTGTGTGTGTGTGTGTGTGTGTGTGTGTGTGTGTGTGTGTACTATTTATGTACATAGCAATGTAAAAATGTAAAATATCTGTACACGTTTCTGTAAAAACTATTGTGAAAAAATATCGATGATTTTCCGATATCAATTACCTATCACACCATGAGTTCAACAATTAGACTCGTGGTAACTCATAATATTCGACCTTACTTATTTTATTATTATAAGTCAAATAGTACTGTTTTTAGTTGTTTTTTAAGTAGACTTGTATAATTATAATAAAACTGTAATAATTAATTTGAGAAATTTCAAACACAGTTTGAACGCTGTTAAGTAGTGGGAAAAAAATAACAAAACAATGCAATTATACTATTCATCGTTTTGGGGATGAATAGAGGTGTGTTTTTCATTGTTTACACAGATTCGCTTTGTGTTCCTTAAAAATAATACATCATCGAAATTAAATTACAGACACAAACAGTAACACAAAACACATAAACTTATTCAATTTTACACGGTGTCCGTGTACACTGTACACATGTGTAATGGAAAATAAACCATTCACTTGTTAATTTAACTTGCTGTGTTCTTATATGAGTTACTGTTGTTTAAAATGACAAACAGCAGTATATATAGACTATAATTAAGTAAAATGTTTGATATTGATAGTGCTAAGGTTTTATTCATCCCAAAAAGGTATATTCTACTTTTTTTATTAATAGAAAAATATTTACTTTTTGATACATTGATCAAATTCATTTTTAAAGTTTATCTTAGATTCTAGAAATGATCCTCATCTGACTTTGTATTTACCTTCCTCTACCTTATGCCAACTATAGATGCAATAAAATTAAGTTGGTCTATTATAAATTCTGACTTTGATTTTACTTGTTTTATTAGTTAGATCAGAATAACTATAATGGCGAAGTTAGTATTCAATATTTCAACTTTATTTGTAATTATTTTTTTTCTGCATTAACAAATTGTAATAAGACATAACGGCTATTGTATGTATTTAAAACACTAATTGTAGTATGGTTGTTACACTTAGGTGAAAGCCTGTTCTGTACATGTACAAATAAGTGTACACCTAGTAGGTAATACATGAAAATAAACTTGTTTAAAATAACATATTGTTTAACGATACTTATGTTCATATTTTACATTACACAATTTAATTCAGGAGGATTTGAATTTGAATTGTGAACTATGTGGTTAAAAATAATTATTCATTCAAATTAATTGAATACATCATATTATATTATATATTATATAATATTACATGTAACTCTCATACGCGTCGTATTTGTCTGGATCATTATTGAGTTTTGTAGAATTTATTTATACAAATATCTCAAAGTTTTTCATTGATAAAATTATGCACAGTACTACAGTAGTTGAATATAATAATAATAGTTTCATTTGTTGTGATTTCATCGATTTGAAAAATTTTTTTGATAAATTAAAATTATAATTCTGCAGTGTTAAGTCCAATCATAAATAAAAATGATTTTGAATAATTTATACTTCCATATTGTTTAAATTTTAAACATTTCATAGTCAAAACGATAGACTAGTCGATCAAAACGATGAGCTGGTTATAAATATATAGATGATAATAAAAAAATCTGGTAAGATTGTGGTGGTGGAAGTTTGTCTTTCATTTATTCGGTCTCCGGACAAAATAATGGCTATAGTTATAATCCAATTTTCAAGTAGGTATCTATTGTTACTACTTACTATTAAAGTAATGACGAATCAACATTTTAAAGCAGGTCCGGCTCGAGGGGTAGGCGATATAGGCCCACGACTAGGGCGGCATTTTTCAGGGGCGGCATTTTACATTTTTGTATTTATAGATAATTTTAAAAAAAATTCCTTACTTATATCAAATCGTGTGTAGTGAAAAATTAAAATCAATATAAAAATATAAAATTTGGTCAGCATGATCGGACAAGTGACAAGGTCGTTTAGTGAGCCTTGTACCGATTTTAATTGAGAAAGAATTGGCCTATTGTATGAACACGGAAGAAGTTGTATCTGATTTCGCTGGCGCAAAAGCAAGAAAAGTCAAGTTTTAATACGATTTTAACATTTATAATATGTTTTTATTAACTTTTATATTATAATACAACTACATATTTAAAAAAAAAAAACTTATTGAATTATAAAATTATTATTATTATTATTATTATAATTAAACTTATTAAAACTTATTTTTAAATAAAATTAGTAGGGATTTACTTGTCTATAAATTATATCAATCTAATCAATTATCAACTTCATACAAATAAATATAATGAACTCAGAATTAACTATATTTTAGTAATGTTTATGTCAAAAAATATTTGATTTAGTATTTACATGTATAAGTGGCGGCAAAACTTAAGTCTGCCTAGGTGTGTAAAATCCCATGAGCCGGACCTGTTTAAAAGTCAATGAGACATTACAAAGTACCAACGGGTATTAAATTTAATAAATTGAAACGTAATATATTTATAAATAATTTGATTTGATTTATTTATTTTATTACTTTTTCATAAAAAATATTTGTATACCCTAAGTAATTATGAACAAGTCAACTTGCGACCAGCACCATGAAAAAAAAAATACCTATGCATTTTCAATTTGATATGTCATAAAAATGTGCAAACATAACCTTTCTATAGAAACATCCGAAAAAATATTTTGGGAAAATGTATTGTGACTAGAGTAACGTATTTGTAGTTGCAAGTACAAGTTTTTCCGGGTATTAAATATTAAGTACATTTCGTCTTCTTGAAGTTTTATTTTAGTGTATTCTGTTGCAATATAATTTTATTATACTGTATTGTAATGCGTACTTCCGTAACCGAAAGTTTTTCACCAATACCTACTCAAACGTCAAGATCATTCGAGAACAATTCTCTGAAGTAAAATTGTTTAAACTGTTATGTATGTTTTGTTGCACGCTAAAAACATTTTATCCGAGAATGGTTATATGTGAATACTTTAAATTATAGGTAAACTTATAATACTGAATGTAAAGTATTTATAATATTATGCGTGATAATAATTTTGAATATAAAAATAATGTGTGCGTAAAAAAAATTAGTATTTTGTAAAAGCGGACATTGCGTATTATTTGTGTACCATAAAATATTTGATTTTAAATTGGATAGGTAACCGACGAATGATAATTTGTAAAAAAATACCGAATATCGATTCGTGAGAACCCGATACAGTCTGAGAATCGTATACATATAATAACGATGATGATGACGATGACGATGATAATAATAACAATAATAACGTATATAAACGATCGGTAGCCGACAGTAATTATTATTAAATGTTATTCTGACGTTCAATGTCATTCAAGAGACGTTCAGCGCAGCCGCGGGTGTTTTATCGTAACACGTCCTACAGCCTACACCACCAAAACTCACACGTACATACGAACACACACACACACGCCGACAAAGACATCGTAGGGTACTATTATAATATTTTTGAGTTTTCCTCTGGGTCCCTCGGGGTCAGATATATTAAGTGGAGTATATTATAACGCACAATGATAACAGTCTGCACTGCGTCAACGCACCCCGTGTTTATGACGGTAATTATTATCACACGCGTCGCGTACATTATAATAATATTCGTTTTTTAACGCCGCTCGAGTCTTATGTGGACGCCGCCGCGGCAAGTCGCGCGTACGTTTAAGTAACAAAATGTGTGCGCCCATTGGCATATCAACAACCTATTTTTGGGGGGGGGGGGTTGATAAACTATACATTTCATTACATTTTTATTTGTTTGATTTGAGTTACCAGTGGCACATTATTTTAACATACAATAGTCAAATACTTTTAAAATTCTTAATGGTCAATTGAACATAAAACGTTTAAAATTTAACGTTTTAAAACAAAAAAAGGCCTCTGGGGGGGATTGACCCCCCCCCGTAAATAAGCCACTGTGTGCGCCTATAATGGCGGCCTGGCCAAGTCGACGAGACGGTGAATATCGACCGGGCTCTTCGCTAATGAAGTATTTTGAATGTTGAGCTTTTTTCTCAATATCTCAGACCAGAACAATTTACGTATTCTTCAAAACAATTAAAAAATGAAGCATATAAAATGATAAATTAAATTGAATAGTTAATAGCCATAGTGTATTATATGAACATTTTCGTGCGAGTTTTGGACAGTAACCAGACATAATTATAAAGGAAAATTAATTACCTTTTCATCTTCTAATGATTTGATACTAAAATCATTTAAAAGTGAAGTCACATTAGACGAGTCAAATGAATTTGAAGGGACTTATGATGAAAATATATTACGTAAAAATCAAACAACTAACCGCTTTTCCTAAATATTTACAAATTAATTTAGGAAATATTAATATCATTATGTGTCATGAAATTATTACATATTCATAATTTCTAAAAATCTGGTATCTGCATTCACAGATTACATATTTTTCTTTGCTCCTACATGTACCTGTACTAGGATCTAAATAAGTAAGTATGCATGCATGCGTGCGCGCGCGCGCGCGTGTGTGTGTGTATCCCAGATCTCTCTCATTAGATATTCCCGCACGCCCATGCGAATATTTATCGTGCGCCTATGGTACTCTGCACAGCCTATTGGGTAGATACATGGATTTTAATGTCCGTACAAGACAAAATATGTTGACTTAGCGAAACTGAAGTGCTCACAATGCGCATTTGAAAAAAAAAAGCTTCACACTAATGGTATTCTTCCCTCCTCGGACAAGATATTAAAGGTCACTTTATTGAATAAAAAAAACGATAAATTATTTTTCAAATAAAAAAAAATTGAGCAAAGCTTTAGAGTAATATATAGAAATTAAAATTTACTTTTAACACTTGTAAGAAAAAAATACCAAGTAATGATTTATAGCATTTTTTTGTATCTTTAGAAATTAGCTTAACTGTTAAATATATTATCAAGATTATAATAAATTGTCATGTTTTAATATAAAGAGCTCAAAATTGAATTAGATAAAAATGTACAAAAAACGAAATATTTTTAAAGGTCTATATTTAGACCTTTATTTACCATATTTAGTTCAATCATTTAGTTTTTGTTAAGTTTGTAATAAAGTGTTGTTAATATCCGATGGTTGATTCAAGTTTTCGGCGATATTACTTTTGGAGTTATGGCTAAAAAACTAAAATCAGTTAAGTAAAAATCTCGTTTACAGTACATATTTTTAACGTTTTTACTCAATTTTTGCCGGATTTTCTCAATTTTTCTAAAAACTTTCAAGTATTGGAAATGATCTTCATGTAGAGGATGTACGTAACTTTAAAATTAAATTTATTAATCAAAATTTTATTTCGACATAAAAAATATGTGAAAACAATATAAATCCTTTGCTACACTCAGAAAGATAAAATACAAACAAATGAATTGTCATTTTAAAAGGTTATGATGTGAACGTTTCTTATCAAAACGAAATGCTTCTGTTTCTATTTTATTTTTTGACGGTAGGCCTTTAAATAAAACGCTATCCTCGTGGTCAAACGTGATTAAGTTTTATAGTTTTTATATTGCACGTCATAAAAATTCAAACGAACTTTTTTAAAGCATTTTATAATGTAGCTTCGTTGTTCGGCATAGATGCTTACTGAGTTAGATATAATTTTTTGATTATTTAAATAATGCTCTAACGTAACGAAAAAGCATCCAGCCATACGATTTTATCTTCAACGAAGTAAGAAGAAAAATATGTTTTTGAGAACAAATATTGAGATACGTACACAAAGTAAAATGTTTGTTTTAAAATTTATTGCGTCTAATATTTTTTTGTTTTCTTGTCTCTGACGGAACTCGTCGGATATTCTTCACCGGAAGGCTGTATCTGGTGGGGGGGGGGTCAGGAGTCCGACCCTCTTCCGAAATTTATGAAAAGCAGCACAAATATTTTATTATATATTAGTAGTAAAGTTATTATTGTATTACATAATAATTTGAAGAGAACTTTGAAAAGTATTAAATAATATAATAAGAAGTTTCTCAGCAATGAAAAAAAAAAAATAAAAAACTGGCTCAGAACATGTATGCTGCAAAATATATTTATTAACATATCTGTTCTTCAGAACACATCTATCTACTTTTTACATAGAAAAAAATATTTCTGAGTAGGTATAATGATGTTAATGAAATTTTAACTATATTTTCAAATGAAAAAAGATATATTTTATTAAAATAATTTAATATATATAGTAAATTTTTTATATTTATTATTTTTGTTCCACAGGAATTTAGTTATAAACAAATTACTGACGGCTATCTATAACTACATTATTTTTTTAAATTTTATAACTTTCATATTACAATAAAATAGTTTTTATTCAAACTATAAATATTTAATAAATGCGCTTTGTTTATAAAATATGTATTTGTTCGATTATTTATGAATAGGTATGCTATTTATTACACTACAAAGACAAAAAGAATATTTATTTTATTTTTATATAAATGACATTTTAAAGGTTAAAATATGTATGGTTATTTTATGTACTCAGATCATTAGGCCATTTTATTCAAAATGAGCTAAATATTTTAGAATACGAATTAAGGAGAAAAGTAGTATAATTGAGAGTGTGAGAACGAACCTTTTGCGGGTCCCTTAGTGAAAAAATATATTTGTTCCCTAAAATGTAACTGGATGTCTGCCTATGACTGAACGTAACTTAAGTACCAGCATTTCAACTAGCTAAAATAATAATGACTTACGAGTTCATTGATGAAAAAAAAAACACATTTTAAAACAAATTTTCACTTTACTCAGAATATTAAAGTATACGTGCATGTAGACGGTAATATATCAAAATCATACTCGCATATTCATATGTACATTTAATTTTAGAACGACGATTTGTATTTTTAATAATGAAAATAAACGAGTTTCTATGATTTAAATGTAAAAAATTTGCACCTTCCCCAAAATTTATTTTCAGTTACGGCCTTCGCACTCCGGACGTTTTTAACCCAGTAGTATCTATTTATTTTTCACAGTAATTTTTTCCTGTTACCACACTAACCATCGCGTCGTATCGACGACCGCACGACACGTCGTCGTCGTCGTCGTCCCGACTGCACGAGGTCGAAAATATCGTGTGGAAGAAAAAAACTCGTCCTAGTCGGCCCCGGATCGACGGCGCCCGCGGACCACTGGCCGGTCTCGCCGCCCGCGCCCGCGGTCGACATTCCCACGGACTCGGTCGCCCCGTAGTGGTGGCGAGAAGACGCGCCTCTAGGGGACCACCACGGCGGCGGCGGTTATCGTGGTCGGGAGGAAGCGCCGCCGCTGCGATCACGACACGTCGGGCGTACAATCGCGTCAGCGTGACGCGTTGTTCCGCGTGCGTACGATAGGACGGTGACAGCACACCGTTGCGCGTCATCGCGTCGTACGCACATGACGATTGGCGGCAAGTGTTTGGTGTAAAAGAACGTCTTCAAATAACGTTATGCGATCGTGGAGACTTTGTTTCGTTGGTTTAACTATCATTTAGGAAAAAATATGAAATTACGGAAATCGTAATAATAAAACGTGCCTCAACGATTCATATTATCTGAAAATAAAAAATATTGTATAATCGTATATACTAAATTTTATACATTTATTTATTGTTATAAAAATTCGAAATTTATCAAATTTATCGACTAATTTCAATAGATATTTTCGCTACTTATTTACACAAATTTTTAAATATCAAATTTCCTAAATACAGTTAAATAATAACTGGTTCTTCGCTAGGTGCAGAAAAAAAATAGTAGATATCGAGGTGTCTCAAATTTTAATAGTAGTGAATTACTGAAAAATTCAAAGAAAGCGCATTCATTTTTACAATGAATACCTAACGTTTAACAATGAACGCGTTTACTTTTTTTAGTAAACGCTGTTAACACTGCATAAAGTGTGTCCATTATAAAAAAAGTAGTGCTGGATATTTACACAGGTAGACAACTTCGATTTAAATAAATATTTTTTTCCAGGAAACGTTGCAACATTTATTTTTGGAAAAAATCATAGTATTACGTTTGAGCGTATATGCACACAAAGAGTATTATTTGTTAATTTTATCAACAATTTTCAATTGGAGATTCGGATAAGCTTGAATGTTTGAATCAATTATTATTCAGTAAGTATTAATTTTGAAATAGCCAGATAAAAAAAAAAAAAAATTGAAATTTTGATTTTTTTAATAGATTTTTGTACTAAATTATTCATGTATTCGTACTTTTTGTTCCATATGATACAGTATGCAAATCAATAGCGAAATGAATATGCTATTGATGATGTTCGTCAGCATTTAAGCAAAATCGATGATTGTTTAAATTTTTCCCAAAATTTATTTGTTGACACGTCATTCGATTGACGCAAAACCAGATTGACAATGATGGTCTCTGTTTAAAAATATTTAGTTTAAACCTTTAACTTCAGGGTTCAGGCACCATAATCCGTGCGCGTTTAATCGCTGTTCCGTCGGCCAAACGAAATAATAATTGAACGCCGGCAAGAAGAGAGGGTGACGATCGTTGTATTCCGGTTTTTTTCTCCCGTGATCCATGATATCATTATTATTATTATTATTATTATTATTATTGAGCATATATTATTGTCGTTATTAAAAGTGAAAAATATGTCTCTGAGCCATCTGCGTGTTTTACACAAACACGCATACATACACGCACACATACACACACACACACACACACACATACATACACACATCACGAGTGTGCACACGCCACCGTCGCATACGCGTTTTGTATAATGAGGCGATATTATACAGCATAATATTATACATAGGTACCTACCCGCCGCCAAATCTCGTGAGTTCGCGTCTATTGTGCGTAATACATTATAATATTATACGATATGGTTTGTCAGCGAACGTTTATAATAACGTTATTACGATATGTTGAAATAATAATATAATAGGTATGATGTTGCGTGAGGTTTTCGCTTTTTTCGCGCGGCAAAACCTGACCGGCGGCGGGGTACCCGGCAGACAGTGCGATCGTCGATAATATATTACGACGTGCCGAGTGTCCGCCGCCGAGGCGTCGTCGTCGGGCGGGGGAGGGGAAGGGAGAAGGGCGCCACAGTGCGAGGTGAAAATATCGCGAGATTTCTCACGGTGAAAAAAATGAATAAGAATTATAAAGGAAAAAAAAACGTTTCAACAATATAATAACAACAATAATAATATTAACGATATTGCGATGGTCACAGCTCACGAGCAGGGTGCGGTCGGCCAGCACTGCGCGTATAATACAGGTCGTATATATACGTTTCGTGATGTATACAATACGTACCTATATGTCCCTATTTATATTATATACATATATATATATATATATATATATATATATATATATATAGGTAACACATACACGGTCACGTTGACATGTATACGGCCGACACCGATGCACATCTGGACCGGAGCGTACGAAATAGCTGCGAATAAGCGGAGGGACCTCCGCGGGCGACCGCCCCGACGCCGACGCTGCCGCCGCCGCCACCGCAGGCGCCAATCGGTTTCGGCCGACAAAAGGACTACGACGGGGCCCGGCGGTGTGTGTGTCTCGTCGTAAGAACACATTACGAGGGAAACGAATTCTCAGAAAACGAGTCGGATGGCGGTGCGGTGGCGTTGATGACGACAACGGCTGTTGCAGCTCAAGGAACCGTACTCCATAGATCACCGCGTGTGTCGGGATTCAATAAATATATATTTATATGTGTGTGTGTGTGTGTGTGTGTGTGTGTGTGTGTGTGTGTGTGTGTGTGTGTATGGATATAATAATACTTCGCGTATGTACACTATAATACACCGTACATTATATTGGGTTATTATTATTATTATTATTATGAGGCGTTAGCACTTGTTGTCGTTGTACACTTGTACATACAGGACGACGCGTATTATATTATACCATACACGGGTTCGACTGCAGAGGTGCCGCCGCACGATCGTTATAATCATTATACGGAGGGATACGATTTCGGGAAATAAACAGACCGTTTCCGGTATTCACGCGATTTGAGTCGGACGAATGTGTTGCCCATAAATCATTACGTTTACGTGTTCAAATTTGTTGCGATTTATGTTATTCGACACGATCTTTCCCTTCCGATCGTTTAACATAAATATTTCCTACATAGCTGTAGCATTTGGTTATAATGACTGAATACGACTAAACAAATTCAAAATATGGATCTTCGCAAACGATTTGTGGTCCAGAGGCCAGAATCCATATTAATTTGTATTAAACAATTAAAAATTGTGCCTTTATATTCTTAAATCTTATCGTACTTACAATTTATATATTATACTCAATACCAAAGATATATACCACTGTCAGAAAATCAAATTAATGGCGCAGGAAAACGCAAATATTATACATTAATTATTTAGAAAGTTATTTTTTCATTATGATGAGAATTATTTTAGTCAGCTTAGTTCACAGTGTTTATATATCTTCAGTAAATAATATTAATTGAACCTTTCAAAGATACCGAATCATTTACACAATAAAATTAGCTGATACTTCAAAATATATATATATATATATATATATATATATATATATATATATATATATATATATATATATATATATATATATATATATATATATATATATATATATATATATATATACACATATATGTTTATACATTATATACATTTATTCAAATATTATAATAAATCAGTCACCCCAAGTGAATTAGTTATACAATATATGAGAGTTACAATATATGTATCATAGGCTATAGCAATTATAGATCCATACATTTACATTTGGATAAGGAGTCATTAAATTTCTGTTTCATATGTTAATTACACACAAAAAAAGTGAATCATAATTCACTCTACATTTATAAATCTGTAATTGTTTACAGTTTGCAACGATTATGTAATCGGAACATAATCTAAATTGCTTAGAATAAACAAATGTGTTAGCAAACCCTGACACAAAATTTGCACTTATAATTTATTTTGATATTATTATTTCAGTTTTTATCTCTAAGATTTAACTAGTATATAGCAGTGAAAATGTGTGTGATACATTTCTGCAAAAGACAAAAATTCTGACTTTGTGCACGGTAAAATAATTTACCCTTTTGCCATTGCTTTGATTCAATGAAGCCCATAAGCGCGACTACACTTCGTCCGCAGTGACATCCTAGTAATAATGATCGGCGCTACCTTTTTGAGACGAAAAAGCTCCTTATACTCCAGAGAGGTTTAGCACCCCAGAAATATTTTTATTATTTGAAAAAAAGTTAGCATTATATATTTACAATTGATTGGCACAACTACTTAACGCCAGTGATCGAAATAAAATGTACTAATTATTATATAATACTTGAACTAAAACTTATATTATTATCATTAATTATCTGTTTATGTATTAATTAATGGTTGATTGCAGTAGCATTATTAGAGTTTTTGAGTGGGGAGGGGCAAATATTTTGACCGGCCCATATAATTGAAAAAAAAGCAATCGCTTGGCTCGCGAACTTCTTCCCACTTACATAATCTTCTATCTTCATGCAAATTACATCATTTAATATTAAAAATTATAGCCACAAATATTTATACATTTTTAAGAATATTGATCTCAAATATTTAAACAGAATATGACAAAGAGCTAGTAGTAGTACCAAACCACGATATACACATTATATTGAGTTAAATAGTGTAAAATATACATAAAACCACAAGCACAGCCAAGATTAGATATCAGTTATCAGTAGGTATATTATTAAATATTATACACAAACACGTATAATTTTCACCAGAAATTGGAAAAAAAATAGTTATGTATTCGGCACGATGGCTATTTTTTTAGTCATGCCAATCTATGCAATATTTGGTATGGATAAATAATGGTAATATATTGTTATCTTTAATTTTGTTAATATCATGAAATAAAGGTTTACCAATAATTGATATTTCAGAACTCCAGTTATTTATGATTATAATTGATACTCATGATAGCATCTATCTATCAGTTTCAATATTACTTTCATTTTACAATTTTATTGATTTACAAGTCTGCTACTGCAGCCTACTGTGCCGTGAGACTTAGATTATGATAATATAGTTAATAATTATTTACATTTTGCATATTAATATTAGTATAAATATCAGTGGACCTACCATGGTTCCGGCCTATTGTCAGCGAGACATTGGTCCACAAATGCTTACCCTGCCCCCTCAAATTACGCCACAGGTTGATTGTATGTAAAATGTTCACCCACTTTTTTGGCTTCCAGTTTGGTTTATTTTGACAACGTGGTATTATCATTTATCGCTTTTTCTACACTTTCCGATAAACGCAACTACACGGTAGTTACATTGTCTTTAGGTATTACAATTTATACATTAAGTGTATACACTTACCGACTAAATAATAATTGAGACGTGTACACCTATATATTGTATCTACGGTTTTATATGTGTAGGTACGTTTAAGTTAGGTACTTAATGGAAGTACGTGTTATTTAACCTAACCCATTTTTATCGTTTTCCATAATCTTTTGAACATACCTAAATACTCACGCCCACTAGTATCTTGACGAAAACACGAAAATGAATTTATGTCCGAGTTACTGTTCAGTTCCCGATAGGTATCCATTTTAGTATCGCACATTTTTGTTAGCCGCATTGTGTGTAATATAATATTTATTATGTTATATTAACTGGATATATTGTATTTTACGCCGAAGAAAAGAAGAAGACAGAAGTAATACAATAACAGCCAAATGGCAATTATTGAAACGTTTTGATTTTGAAACACCGCATTTGCTATCCATCGAGTTATATCAAGTAAATTAAAATTTTGTTGTTTAAATTGTTACAACTTCAAATATTTAATTAATTGAGATTTATTTCAATTAATCGTGGACACATTTTTATGTATATATTGTTACTATACAGTACGGTAGTTTTACATTATTTTTGTATTAAATTATATTATTGAAATAAAACATATTTAAATTATACTCTTGACTCCTGTTGTCCTTACATACTAAAAAACAAGTACTGCTTATTAAAAAATTTATTTTTTACAAGTTTGTATAATACTGGCTGTTAATTATTTATCAAACATAATATTACAATGAAAACCATGACGATTCATGTATATACGTAGGTATAACCAATTTCCGACATTATTTTACCTCACAAATACACAATAGTCTTTTTATCATTGATAATATATAAACGCTTTGTGGTTACCAAATCTAACTTATAAAGGATGACATAAGACATTTTAATTTTGCTTTAATTTTAATCCATTGTATATGCAGTACCTATGTATAAAGACCCAAAGTGAAATGATAATATTGCATATGAATATAAAAACTTAAAGTTATTGTGTATATTTCATGTACAAGTAGTTCCAAATATTTCAAAAAAAATTAACATTTATTTTTGTTCTGTAAATTCATATATTATTCTTAATTATGTCATTTAAACAAACCAACTACTAGGGTTAATAAGTTATTTTATGTATTTCATATTTATAAAATAATTAATAAATATGTTTTCGATTATTTCAACTAGTGTTATACTTCATTTAATACCTAATGATAGTGTTTTAGAAAAGTTTTAGATTTATTGTCATTATCTTAATAAAAATCTAACTCATAGGTTGATGAAAGATATCTATTTTGAAAATAATTTGATCACGTTAATACAGAACATAATACAGGAACATCACTTCGTATTTTAAGACGTATAATTAAAAATAATACTGGGTTACGCTTATGGCGCGGCGTGTGCTTGAAAAATCATGTGGGATTAAATTGAATTACTTTCGATTTGTGTATTTTAATCACATTTTGTTTTTTGACATGCAGTGTTGTGGGTGCACTGTCGAGTGATTTTTAATGCACAAGGCTTTCAATATACCTATATTCACACATATGTGGGTAGGACTCCTCTCCTTCCCCACCTAAAGAAACTAACCAGCTCTATACAAGAAGAACAACTAACCTCCACTGTTGTGTAGATATGTGGCCATAAATTATTGTTCTCGTGAAAATTCCGGTTGATTACATGTATATACGTATGTTTAAATATTGCTCATGCGAGTACAAAGAGAGTATGCAATGGGGAAAGTATAAGTAAAAAATATATACACATTACTTGTAGGTATTATATTCGCGATAATTCAAATATCCAGAAGATTTTGGTAGATTGACAAAATATGATTTATACTTCTAAATAATTTTAATTTAAATACATATTCAGAACTTGATTCATTTTTTTAATATGTATAAATTATGAGTAATCAATGAAATCTTTAGTTAATTGTTTTTACATCACGCTTTTGAATAATTCTAAAGCTATTATGAAAAGTATTATAAAATATATATTTACTTATTAAATCGTTTGATTGTAATAAGTTAATCATGCTTAAACTTTATGAATTGTTTTTCAATTATTTAGCTGATTATTAGGATACAAATTGTATTTTAATTCATATTTTTTTGATATTTTAATGAGGCAGTGTTGGTGAGACATATTTTCATACATTTATATGTTGTCTTTAAAAGTTTAAACAATTTATATTTTTATAAATAGATTAATTTTTTTTTTTTTTAACTAAGCAGCGATAGTTTTAATGTTTTTAAAACTCATATGATTAGTACGAGTAGTTTAGTATAAATTATTTAGTCAAGTTTGAAAGTTTGTTATCTTATAAAAAACTGAAATATAGGAAAATTTACTGGAAATAGTTCAGCTCATGAACTCAAGAAATTAATTGATCATTTATTGGAACATAACATAATTTTAATTTATTTTTCTTATGTATTTTACAGTGTTGAAATACCTGCAGTCCAATAAACTCTACGATGTATTTAATAGTTGTACAAAATAGCACTGAAATAGAAACTATAACGATTATAATAAATTAATAACTATACATGTTACGTGCATTATTTCTTTTAACAACTATATATTTTTACGGAATTAAATTAAATATCTATGTCACGTTATGAACTAAATATAAACTACATGGTACTATTTGGTACAGATATTTTATTTAAAAAGATTCCAAAAAATGTGCGTTTTCCCCTCGTATTTTATATGTGTCATATATTGTTAAAATAGTAACTAATTCAACATAAATTGATGGCTGAATTTTAGTACTAAAAATAGCATTTTATAGTAAAAATGTATGTATTTATACATACTTATCATTCCTGAAATGATGGTTATACGTATAAAATTAATATAAAAATTAAAAGTGAATACTATATTTTCATATTTACAATTTACTTAATAAAAATCAGAGCTCATGAAACGTATATTATGTATAAATATATATATTTGATTACATAATTATACTGAATCCTTTTTTATATTGTTTTAAAAATTCAAAGCACTGCTATAATGTAAGACTAAGAATTTAAAGTACTTAATTAACACGATGTATTAGAAAATGTTTTATACAAGTAGTTTAAGATGGATATTGAATAAATGTAAATGTATAAAGTTATGCAACAGCTAGGAATAAATAAATATGTATTCGATATTATATAAGATTTCACAATTTAAAATAATGTGTACATAATTATTTTTTTATGTTTTGAATGCAAAAGGTGCCGATAAATGATAAAAAGTTATAAAAATTAAAATCTGTAAATATTAATTAAAATATAACATTTAATTAGTAATATACAAATATAATTTAAATTGCTATTACTATTTATTACTTTTTAGTATATAAATACTTATTCATTGAAGTAATTTTCGCATTTTTATTCATCATTTTACAAAATTAAATTTGGAGAATTTCTCGTGATTATTTTAATATGATCATACTCATGTAATTAATTAACGATTCTGAAATAATTTCATAAATCGCATCTCAGTACTTTTTTATAGGGGTTCAACTAAATTTTTATACAGTTATTAAAGAATCTACTGTTGTAATATCAATTTTCAATAAATTGTTTTCCCATTTTATAAATTATTTAAATAATATTATATACTTTATTTAAAATTAATTATAGTCCTTGAAATTGTTTTGCCCAAGAAAAGGGATGAATGATGAACTTAACTTCCTTCACAATTATCTATGGTCTTTTTTATAGTCATTATGATTCTAAAATTATACGGCTCAACTAATTTATTCGCTTAAATTTCAGATATATTTGAAATTTTATTTCATTAAATTTTTTAGTAGTAAGATCTGAATATTTTTATACGCTTCTGTATGTGAAGCTTTAGTATTATATTGACATGTTCTTTTCAATTAGACAGTAATTTTTTTGTATGCAGTGCAAGTGCTTAAGTACTACGAAATGGACCGTTTTCACTAATATCCTTACGTCGGTATGAATTCTTCTTTTATTATTTAAAATTAAAATTTTACTTTGATAGCATTTTATTTGATGAGTTTAATAATTTGAATTAAATACAATTCTACACTCAAATATAATAATACAATTATTCACAGGGCTTCGTTCGCAATAACGGTTAGGTTAGCAATAATGGTTTATAGTTGCTTTCAAATTTAAAGTTATATGCTTGATATTAACCCCTATTATCTAACAAGTTGCAGGCCGCGATCGAATCAAAAACAACGAAGCACGAACTTTCCCAACGTTATTTCATTGGAGTTTTTGGTTATTAGTGTTTTACTACAAACAAAACTAAGTTACGAATAGTGATAATTTGTTTCACGATTACTGTGTATAGTTAATTTAGTTGGACGTTTAAATTATTAATCTTTATGTGTTCATAAAGTAAACTTTCTATTGTTAGTTCACGTCAGCCCAAAATATAGTTTCATGGTCCTGGATCCTTTCTAAGTGGACGGTTGCTATCATATAGAGAAGGTTCAATATTTATATCTCCTGATAAACTCACATCATGATTATATGACTAATCTAATCATCAGATCAGATATTATTAGTAAACATAACTTTCTAATCAAGTTGCTAAGGGTGAAACGTAATTCTATTTTATGGTTATAAACTTTAAATAATATTTTACAGAGTAAAGTGTATATTCGATAACTATTTAAAAGTAGCAATCCTTTCTGCAAGCGAACTGAATATAGTGCTAGTCTTATAGTGATTTGGGAATCAAAGAGGTCCACTAAATTCTAAAATAACGGTAGGAAATGCTTTTATTAAGTTGTAAAAACCTATTAGTCTCATTGTAAATTATTTATTTTATTGAAATAGAATTAAAAAATTCTTGTCAACTGTTTCAGCCTTGGGCACAGTGCCTATAAAGAAAAAATAATAAAAAAGACTTTGGTTTCTAGTCCATGCATTATCAGATTTTTCCTATCGTAAAATATTCGTAATTTTTTATTATTTTAATGTAATAAAATTATCTTTAAATAATATTATAAGAAATAAAAATGTACATTAACACATTGAATAAATTATTGCTAAGGTACAATTAAAATATTCAATAATATAATTGTTGCTTATTTCACTTTCATGAAATTAAATTCTGATATCAAATTTTCATTTAAATAAAATACATGAGAAATTTACAGTTAAATACTATAATTATGGTTTTTGTCGTTATATTGCTGTACTATACAAATGTTAACTAAATTATCCTAGGATTCTGAATATACATTATGTAATATATGGTGTAAACGGTACGTATATTAAAATTTATAGTTTGGTTTTTATTCGTGTAGTTCTTGTCGGTTTTTTAATCATTAATAATACTTCTATACTAATTGGCAATGACTGCTTACCATTGATATAATAACTATCCAAATTGTACCATCCAAAGAAGAGATATCGCCAACACTCGTGATACAAGAGGTAAAATGTTAGATAAGACAAATCGCGTACCAAGTAACCCATACTTAATAAATTTTTCTTCAGTATTAAGTTAAATCTGTCAGCGGTATAGCAGTTTATGAATGTACATACCGAAATATTATAATGATATAAAATAATATGGTTTGATGCATATTAATTTTGGTGGATAGTGTGTCTATTTTGATTTAACATAAAAGTCCATGATTTAATTTACTGCACAATTTTATTGTACGGTGTTAAACACATGATAATATGTATTATATAACGTGTCTTTTCATGTATAGCCAGACTCAACTTCGGTAACTCCCGGCTCATCGATTCTACATGCCTTGACAACTCTACTTACTATACTATAATATTCAACAATGGCATATATGAGTATACAAAAGTTAATATGATAAGTAGTTAGACGACAATCAATGATTATCAAACAGTCAAATATAGGGAAAAAATGACTGAATAACTGTGTATTTTTTCCATATTTTACTATAATATTAGATATCAATAAGTTTATAAAACCTAACATACTACAATAAGTACAATAATATAAAACTTTGTGTGTGTGTGTGTGTGTGTGTGTGTGTGTGTGTGTGTGTGTGTGTGTGTGTGTGTGTGTGTGTGTGTGTGTGTGTGTGTGTGTGTGTGTGTGTGTGTGTGTAATGTTTTGTTTCTATCCTTTCTATGTCAGTTCTGTGTATTTTATTATAAACAATCGAAAATCCATGTTTTTTTCAGACTCAACTTTAAACCACTTTCCGGTCCCAGCTCGTCATATTGGCAATATTGGTAAACCATATTGTACAGTGGAAATGGATAGTAAAGACTAAACAAAAATTATTGTTTTCGAATGAAAAATGAATTTGGACATTGAACTTTTCAATGTTTTTTATAGATATTGACTGATACAATCGTCACTGAGACTGAGTTGATACTTTGAAAGACATTTTTAAAACCAAATAAAATTAATATGTTTATTATTTGCCGTTAATAAACTCGAAGTTTAATTTATTCATTTGCAACCTGAATTCTGGCAAATAATGTAAAATGAAAATCAAACTTATACTATTATACAATATAGAGAGATAACATCTGTATAATTATGTGATTTTCTTTCTTGGGAGGTAATCCTCCTCGGATTAATTCAGCTTCTTAATGTATATTATAATATTGTACTTACGAATCCGTGTCATTACTTCAAAGGTACCTATACACAATATTCCAATCAAAGAGCACACAAATCCCTTCATAAATTTACAATAGATATTATACTCAGCACGATAATGACGAGTAAAAATTTAACGACATTTAGAGTCAGTTTACGATCGATAATCACATCAAGTTCGTCGACCCCAGTACACTACAATTTTCATCGTCAGCATTTGGACTCTTCGAAAACATGGATAAGTAGTCTTATTTTGTTATGTATTTAGTGTAACCCGGACATCACGTAGAAGCCACCTTCTTTTGTATGACTCACGCGCATACTCACACACTCACACATAATGTATACATATTATATGTATACACGATTTTTTTTTTTTGTTCATCTTCACAAGATATACTGAATGCGTATGTATAATATAATGGTTCGGGTATGCGCCTAACCCGAGGAATGTGTTCGGTTTAATCGGCCACCTGGTAGGTAACAGGTTCACCACAGGTCTTTCTTTCTCTCTCTCTCTCTCTCTCTCTCTCTCTCTCCCTCTTTCTTACTTACTCGCTTGTTCTCTCAGTACGATTATACAGCATATTCAAAAGTTACGAATCACAATAGTCAAAAGCGACACGGTGAACCTCTGTATTCGCAGGTCAGAATACGTCCGGCATTCGACTCTTGCGGTGACTCAAGGGTTTTAGGGATAGTTGTAGCGACTAGTGGGGCAAGTATGCAGTTACGACGAGTAACTATGGGGCGACAAGTGCGCATTATTCGGAGTACCCTGTACACACGCATCGTATATATTATAAATATACGAGCATATTATTGGCCGTGACGGCAGTCCTTACAGAGTTATGTGCGTATGTATGAGTGTGTGTGTGTGTGTGTGTGTGTGTGTGTGTGTGTGTGTGTGTGTGTGTGTGTGTGTGTGTGTGTGTGTGTGTGTGTATGTGTGTGTGTAGAACTCGCCGCCGAACGGTCGTCGTCACCGTCGCCGACGTCGCGAGGTGTGCGAGAGAGAAAGGGGGCCGTGTACGTAGGCGCCATGTGTGCGTCTAGACTCTTCGTACACATACGCTCACACACATACACACACAAACGCACACAGGTGCTCACCTGTACAGGTGTCGCGCACGTATTGTACTCGTATTGTGGGTCGGAGGCGGCCTCAGCAGAGGTGGTTACAAACGTGCGGTGGAGAGGCAAGGGCGGGCGCGGCGGCAACGACATATTATTATTATATTTATAAAAACTATTCTCGTTGTTCACACACTCTCTCACACCGGACCCATAAGCGCTCGAAAATAATAATAATAATATTATTATTATTATTACTATTATATACCTGCGCATACCTGTATGTATACGTATTATTTCTAACACACCTGTGCGCGTCGTTAATGGAACGGGGTCTGTGTGTGTTGGCGCCGGTCGGGCCTATACAGAAGAGAAGTACGTGCGCATAATACTTATACATACGTGTATGACGCCGCGTTCCATTGCATTTTGACGATAATATGTGTATACGACTTGTATATGTGTGTGTGTGTGTGTGTGTGTGTGTGTGTGTGTGTGTGTGTGTGTGTGTGCGTGCGTGTGTGTATGGTTGTGTGCGCGCACCCGAGCTACCTGAGGAATGCAGTCTGCATCGCCTCCCTTGCCGCCGTCTCCACGATCTCTGGCTACGGTATACACAATGCCCACAGATTATTGTCGTCTAAATAATAATGCATTTATGGTACATTAAAATACGACAATAACATTAATGTGTCTCCCGTCGCCGTCGTCATCACGTCATCATACGATCGCGTTATAACGTCATGCGTGTTAATAAAAAAATTGTACCGATAATTCGCGCGCGCAGCCAAGAGTCGGACGAACGAGTAGAAATATTATAATAAAAGAGAGAGAGAGAGAGAGAGAGAGAGAGAGAGAGAGAGAGAGAGAGAGAGAGAGAGAGAGAGAGAGAGAAAGAGATGTTTACGGAGAGAAGCGCCGTCGTCTCAGAAGAATACGCAATTTTTTCCGGTGCGACAAGGTCGTGTCGTCGCGGCGGCGACGCGACGACCTTTTTAATACGTACCCGTTGTGTATATTTAACAATACGACCACGGACGTATGGGACGTCAAAATTTGATTATCATGCTATATTTAAAATAGGTGTTAGTCTATTTATATTGTATTTTCACAAATCAATATTGCTGAAGTAAAAATTTCTGTTTTTTTTTTTTACAGTTTGTTTTTCTTTGCGGCTGACATATATAATACAATAATATTTACAAAAACCTGCATCGAATAAAGTACCTAGTACAATGTTTCATATTCATTTATTGCACGATTTGTTTTTATTTTTACGCTATCTACGTTTTCATCGAATTTTTTTTTTTATCAAGTTAAAGTCATAATAATTATGGTATAATGAACAGAATATTATCATTGTGACTATTACTTTCAAAAAATAAATAAAGGGCACACTATTTAAGTAGATATTGTTTAATAAATACTACACAATTACTATGTTTTTTTTCGGGTATCTACTGTCTATTATTGAAAATGTACATTAAATATCTTGTTTTAAAATAAAAAACATATATTATATGTATATTATACAAATTTGACTGAAAATGAATCACAAAAATGTTCTAACATACGCCCGAGATCGATATGCTATCCGCAGTTTTTAACACCGATAGTTTTCCCGACGTACATTGATATACTATTGTGAACATGATAAGATCATAAATTAAATTGTTAAAAATTAAAAAATATGTAGTACTTTACTACGTTTAAATTTCTGGTCGTTATCTTTTAGGATAATAGCCAGTAAGACGTAATACTATAAGCAAACACTGATAGTATTGTTCTATAAAAATAACTAGGTGCATTCGTAGTCCCCATAAGTGTACCAAACTATGTATACAAGCACTCGTGAGTCACTTAAAGTCTATAACCATGAATTAGTAATTTTCATGGTCAGCACAAAGTTTAGTATGTCACCAAGGGTCTAAGAAGAGTCTTGTATTGGCATTTGTTTGGATAAATTAATCCTGGCTTGCAGGTTAAGATTGTAACGATAATTATTATTGTTAGTTTGCCAACACGTTAATTTACTCTTATATACGAAACGAGTTTACCTCTTGTGGCATGCTTTTTCACATGCTTTTTCCGACGCAGCTTCGGCCGTTTCACCCTGTAAATAATCAAAAATACGAATAAAAACACGCATCATCCTGTATACACAAACATTGAAACCTTAAAGCTCACTCAAGCTATAGATAATGATGAATAAATAACTTGAAAATTTGGAACTATAATGACGTCTATGAGTATGGACAGAAAAGAAATGGTCGGGTAAAACAGTTCATTTTTTTCTCGTGTGTGAAAATGTCGAATGAATTTTAGTATATCGTGAAACGCAAAACAGTTTTCGATTTTCGTTGACAATTGTATTTTTAAGCACTCCTACAACTTTTTATTTTCATTCAATGTAGGTACCTACAAATGATGAAATGACTTCCAAATCATATATTACATCAGTTCAAAAGGTACGTACTTAATAAAAAATAACAAAACGAACTTCATATACATAATAAAAATAATTTGTTTATTTTAGATGGAAATAAAATCGTATTGCGTTTTCCTTGGTTTTTTTTTAACAAGAGTGATTTTTAATAAAATTACTGAATAAAATATGGTACCTCTCTTTTATGTGTTATTTACCGCTATAATACGTTAACATAGGTCATATTGGAATTGATGGACCGTGGGAACCTTTTAAGAAATGCGATAAGCTGCAGCGTCAGACCTCTTTGCTGAAGGTCGGGCGTGAGCTACACCGACGACGACACGATAGTAAATTTAAATTCTTGATGTTTTAGTAGAGGGTTATACATTTTACCATTGACGCGCTTATAAGTGAAAAACTAAAAAAAATATTACTCTAAATCATCTTAAAATTACACCACATTGACGTATCAAATGTACATGAATGTAAAAAACGTTTAATTATATTTAATATTAAGTGATAGAAATATTTAATTCCATACATTTTGATGTATAATAGCATAGTGACAATTATAAATATTTTTACGTAACACATTATATACTGGTTTTGTCAAGTAGATTTATTAATATATAACTGTATATATTTTCCATTTTAGTTTAAATAACATTACCCATAAAGCACAGTTTCTTTTAAAAAATATTAAAATCATATTTTTAAACTATTTTTAAACTCCTATAGGCTACTGAGTCATTTTTATAAACTATAACGATTTCAACAATATTATGGTAGCTATTTTTCTACGTTTTTATTGAATAAATTATAATAAAAAACGGGATTAAAGATTTAATTAATATTATTTAGTTTTTTTTTTTTGAATAGTCATTCTTATGTCATTTTATTGAATAATTAAGTTCAAACTTGTTATACGTTCTTTAAACTCTCAATAGTTCATTTCAGATATTTGCAACTTGTTATCTTTTTTCGAATAATATAACGGATCATTTGCCCGGTAAATGATAAAAATTAATATTGATTTATAATTGCCTTTAAATAAAAATAGTTGTTAACTAATAGTATCTTGTGTAAAAACAAGTATTGAAAAAAAAGATGACAAACACTCAATCTCTGTATCCTAATTGATATGTTTTTAAACGTCACAAAAATAATGCAAATTAAATCAATTGTAACTTTGTAAGTCTATTATACTTGGCAGAGAAACATTAAAATTACATTTTTTTTTTTTTTTGTAAATATGACTTATTGCAAAGTTGTCATTGTATATATTTTTTTATATATTATAAATTTATAAATAAATATTATAAGTTTGTATATTAAACTATTGCAACTATATATATATATATATATATATATATATATATATATATATATAAACATACGAAAAAAAATTCGAGGAGGGGGTCATAACAAAATAGCAATATAAATAATACAATTATAACTGAAAATGTAATTACGAAATCTCCTATCACTTAGTACAATATTTATCAGTGTTTCTAACTATTATAGGTAACATATAGAAAATTATAATACAAATTATTTAAAATAATGTACGTATTATGAATGCAAATGTATTTAAGTATCGGATGTTCTCAAAATTGTTTTTTTTTAAGTACGTACTCCATGCCATGGGTATTCCTCGTTCTTCGGACAAGATCATGAAAATGGTTGCGGTGAAGTTTAAACAAATGATAAATCATTTCTTTAGTTAAACGATTCTGAGCATAACTAAAGGATAAAAATATGCCTTTTTTATAATTTTTACTATTTTTATTTACTATTTTAATTGTCGGTAGGTTTTTTCACTAAAATTTTAAAGCTATTTTTTTATATCTTTATCCAAAGTCTCAGAAAATTAGAAGTGCTGACATTTATCATAAATATTTAAAGTTGAAAATTGATATAAAGCAGACAATTTTGTAAAATCTTATCATATGAGAATTAATGTTGGTGCTGTTGCTCATACTTGTTGTGAGGTCATGGAGACAGTACAGCAGTCAGTTTTGGTAAAACTTTAGCCGTTTAAAAAAACGTTGCCCGGAGTACACTACGTGGAAGCGATTTACATTTGAACCCCAATGATGTCTTCGATCTGCCTAGACAAATTTTGGTGACCCTAAACCGCATTAGGACCGGCCATGGAAGGTGTAATCACATGATGTTCAAATGGAAATTACATACTACTCCTTCATGTGACTGTGGGAATGATAAGCAAACAATCCCCCATATAACAACTGAATGCCCGATCCGTTCATTCAAAGGCACTTTAAATGATATCCATATAGCTAACGTGGATGTAGTTGATTGGATACGAAATCTAGACATTATAGCCTATAGTTTCAAATATATCCCAGCTATGTTACAATAGTTACCATTTGTCATATTAAGTTTTTTTTTTTTTTTTTTTTAATTATTTATTTTTACTTAAGTAAATGTTTCTGTTAATATTTACATGATTAAATTTTTTGTTCTACTCTGTCATACGAAATATATATATATATATATATATATATATATATATATATATATATATATATATATATATATATATATATATAAATATATATATATATATATATATATATATATATATATATATATATATATATATATATATATATATATATATATATTAGAATTTAGTAGAACATTAATAAAAAAAATCCTGAGTAACGGTATTTAAGATTTTTTCAGTATCGTTTATATGTTTATACCTAAAATAGAAATATAAGTAAGGTCATATTACATTTTCAGAATTTTTTTAATCAAATATTAGAAATACATTTTTTTTTATAAGGTATTTTTAGCCTGAAATTTGTTGAATATTTTTGAAACTCTTTCCAACTATATAAATGCATGTTATCAATACACGATAAAAATTTAAAGTTTCTACCAATGTTACTTTTGGAGTTATGTCTAAATAACTAAAATCGAATTGGCAAAAGTTTTGTTTTCGGCAAATTTTATCGATTTTATTCAATTTTCCCGGAGTTTTTCAAATTTAAAAAAAAAAAATATTGAGAAGAGAAATAAATGAACCATGCAGTTTCTGATTTATAGACTTATATCATTATATTTATAGACTGTATATCATCGCAGAAATCTGGGGGAGGCTTTAGGGACAAAGTACCCCCAAAAATTTCAAGTAGAGGTCTTAGTCTCCCCAAAAGACCTTTCTATAATAGTTATTGAAAAATATGTAAATATAATGATGAACAATCAAAAGTTAGTGGTATTTCAAATAAAAACCTATACATTATATTGAAGTAATTGAGTTCTCAGTATTTATGTACCTGCATTAAATTTTTTAATTAATTTTATGAATTTTATTTAAAAAAAGACTAAGTTGATTTATTTTTTGATAAGTACCTGTATATATTAAATAAAATTATGCACAAAGAGTTAATTTTTTTTAAATATTTGTATTTTTTTAAAAATATTTTCTCGATAAAAATAGACACAAAACTACTAAGTATGCAATGTTTGATTAACAATTGTGAGTGGCTTTGGTGGGTATATGACCAACGGATATAAAAAACTTAACCCCCCCAGTTTTTAAACCAAATTTCCGCCCATGAAATAAGCATATTGAAATAAACTGTTGCTGTCGTCAACTCGTTTTTAATTTTCAATCATTATATCAATTACTGAATCCTATATTTCTAGAAAACTATATTTTTATTTTTTGATCTCTGGCCAACAATAAATAAAATGTATGTAATAAAATTAATGACCCAACTTTCGAAAAAATGTCAAGGGGAAGGATTGAACTCTTAAACCCTCTGTACGTACCTGAATATTATATAAATGTTGACATTAATTAGGGTAGACGGGTCCGACTTAAACTTTCTGTATCCCTGGGTAAATGTTATTTGAATGTACTCACTTTATATCACCATAAGAAAAGACTCATTTACACAAAATCTCTACTTATGTTAGTTCACCTGTTTTTAAAAGTATATTAGCCATTTTTTAACTCAAAATTATTTTGAATTATAATAATTTGAAATTCAAATTGAATAAATATAATTATGTTTATATAAATTGAAATTAAAAATATTAAATACCAACAATTATTGCGGTTTTAAAAATCTCTAGCTATATATATATATTTTTTTTTTTACGCAATAGCCTGATATTTAAAACATGTTAATTCGTCAAATATACGTTTTTACTCTAACCATTATTTAATAGATAAGCATAATTTTTAATTTTACTATAAGTTTATTAAAGGTTGTTCCCTGTGTTAATAATTTTTATTTTCGTTTAACTTAGTCATCGGTTCGTTTTTCATCACTGTAACCAATTACAATCATCGTTTTAAAAATAGGTCATCATTTGAAGCGTCAGTATCATAAAGTTCATTTTTGATTTTGCCGCAGATTATTATGATAGTACATCATTCACATGAAAAAATCTAATATCTGTGAGCTAAATTAAATATTTGATTTTAAATTTTAATTCAAACACATTATTTGATAAACAAAAATATTCTAAGCAGAATTCATTATTTTTTTAAATTAAAAATGGAAAATTTTAATGAAATTAATATGTGAATTAAATTGTAGAATTGTATTGTTAGGTCTTTCAATATAAGTCAAAATCACAGATGAATAATATTCATATTCTAACTCTATCTATAAAAATGTCGAGACTTTATGTGATTTTAATACTAACTAAATTATATCATACTAATAAATGTCGTGATAGTGAAAGGTATCAACAAGCTAAAACTCACGGACCACCAAAATAAAGGATTGTGAATTGTGACATAAATATCAATACATTTAACAATCGACTACAAAACGTACACTGAATTTTAATCACTTATTTTTAATTTGGAGTTGAAATATTTGATATTATAAATAAATTACTGTAGAATATAATAAAACAGATAAGTTTGAAAAATAATTAAAAAAAAAAAAAAAAATATATATATATATATATATACGTAATATATACTATAGTAAATAATTATTTTATTTTATACATTTTTAGTCCAAGGCATAATTATAAAATGCAAAAATGTGCCCAAGGACTAGAAATCTAGTTTTTGAATATTTTATCGGGATTTCAACTCAAGAACATCCGAGACAAATTGTGTAGTTTGATAAAAAATAACTATTATATTTTTCGTAACGATCGCACGATTCACACGTACCCACATGGTATACGCGCATATTGTATATTATATTAAATATATTATTCAATCTTCATAACACGACAATATTGAGATACTATTAATAAATAAAAGATAGTAACTTGAAATTAAATTATTGATGTAGTACTATCAATCTATAAGTATATGTACGTATACTATTGGATTAGTAAGTATCGCCAATATTCAAAAATATAACTTGACATGTCTTAGTAAATATTTCAAATATTTACTTCTACAAAACGAAAAATAAAATTGATATTTTGTAGAAAAATGTGTTAATATAAAATGTCATAAACTTCAAGTTAGTGGTTAAAAATTGTTTCATGATACCTACATTTTTTTCCATATATATATTTGGCTTGCCTGCAAAAACTAAAAAAAAAGGTTATTCACTAAAAACATAATATTCTTATCAATTTATGTCATTCCCATAATTATGGTCCAGTTTACTAGTCCAAGTCACGTATTTAAGATAATCCTTTGCCATCATAGTAATTTTGTACCTGTACAATCGTCTTAACGCGTGTTTATAATTAATAGGTAATGAAGTTAGTTACCGTGGTCAGTGAATATGTATTATCTTATAATGAATCATTTGCTATGTTCAAAGTAAAAGGAAATTATATTTTGACCTTATATAATAATGTACGTTGATAAGATGTACTTGCTCACAGCATTGAAGTTGCCAACTTGTGCTATCAATTTAAACTTTTTAATTATTATTTCCTGATTAAATTATTTGTAAGTTATGTATTTTAGATAGATTATCGTTTTAAGTGTATCACATATTGTTTACTTTATTAACATTTGCTGACATATTATTGTGTAAAATAATATTTTAATTATTACATAAATGGACGAAATAAATTTTTTATATTTTATGATTATTAAAATTTGTTAAATTAACAATGATTTATGAGAGATGTGAGAAATCTATTTTTTACCAAATATGTGATCTGAAATTCCTTTAAAATATAATGAATTAAAACAAAAAATTTTAATATGAAGTCGTTTGTTTATATTGATTATATCAGCTTAAGGCCTCTTAAAACTTATCCACCTGGGCCTTCAAGGCCTCAGTCCGCCCCTGGTCATATCGATGGTAATAATTTACAAAGTTTAAATTACTGTAAATTTTTGCAGGATTTATGTATCCGCACAACTCCAACGAATTAACCGAATTTACTTCGTGAGAGAAAGAATATTTATAATCATTCAAAATAATACTCGTGTGTCACAAACGTTTTATGCACCTATCGTCAAAATTACAGTTTATTTGCACCAATCAACAGAATGCTAACTTCGAGTAACTCAGTAAATAACTTTGACTTTTTTTTACGATAACTTAACCAGGTTAAAATCATTAATATAATTGAAATGTACATTTTCATAAGATTTAGTTTAAGCTCACGGTATTATGTATTTTAATTCTTTGCCTATTATAGTACCTATTATAATTTTTCTGTATCGATCGCACAATATCGTATAACTAAAGTTGTTCTCTTGTCTGTGTTTCATGTTAGTATAAATTGTATAATCTCATTGTTCTGAGCTCTCCTGGTCGTATATTTAATTAAATAAATAAAAAAATAAATAAATTCAAAACGAATAATTTTTATCTCTTTCATTTTTTATATTCCATCGGCCATCTCGGATATCACATGTCGCTGCTTGTCATTGATCTACGATATTTTATAAGCTTTAAATTTTTATAGTAGGTACCTTTATACTATACAATGTCAAATATTTACATTTATCTGTTTTCTGACATTTTTACAAATTATGACGCCGATAACCATGGTCTATCATTTGATATCTGATTATTGATTAGAATCTCATGATTATACATAACTTTTGATAAGGCTTACACGTTTTTGCAATGAAGTAAAAATTTTTAGTTTCTTGTAAAATTACTTATAGACTTTTTAGCTTTACTCAAAATCTAAGGTAGTTAATTAGTGGCCCAGTTACTGTTTGCATTTTTTTTATAAACGTAAAATTTAAGTAGCTCAGTTACTGTATATACCTTTTTAAAAAAGGTCAATATGTGTATCCTCATGTACAGATGATACTAATAAATAACACATAAATCGTATTATTTTCAGGTTTAAAATAACCATCTATAGTTTTCATTTAATATTTACTTAGTTTTGATTTTTTGAAAATATTTTTAAAAAAAATTGTAAAACTATTTTACATTTAAGCGAAGTAAAAATTAATAAGTTTTAATTAAAATTATGTTTTGATATTTATTTATTATTATTAACTACGGACAATACTGCACATAACTTGCATTACTTGTTGAAAACTGAAGAACATAAAACTTAGAAAAATTGATGTCATTTATACGCTTTTACTTAGTTATCGAGTTAGTTTTCATGTTTTTTAAACAATGACAAGAAACTTTAACAGTTATTTTTTGATCATACTTAAAAATGGTTTTTCAAGTTATTTGTTTTCGTGTAACCATAATGTAGTATGTAGAATCTACATTGTAGATACCTAAGTTGCAAGTACCTATACATAGTGTTATACACAACAATACTGCACATAATATATTTTGGAACATATGCCCAGTGCAGTCATGTAGAATTCGAGTGAATCCTAATTGATCGTATTTGACGGATTCCTTAAAACGAATTGTGTATGCAGGGTACAATCAGAATCAGTTTGAATTGCACGAAACGATGATTTTTTTTAAATGAGCGGTACAATCAAAAGAGAAAAATCGAATTTCGAAACGATCCAATGTATGTGCATTATTATGATTGTGATTACGGTCCTATTGTTTCGAAACATGAACGTCAATAAGTTGTGCGTGTGTTTTTCGCCACGGCCAGGGAATGCGATTGAAAACTATGAACGTATATATGCTGAGCGCGTGCAGATCGTGTGCGATATGTATGCTCTTTCCGGGTTTTTCACTGATCCACGAGCTCTCATGTCGTTACATAATAATATTGTATTTTGTCGTATTGATGTATACACTCGAGTCCAGCTGTGAAAAATGTGTACACACGATACGTACATACATACATACTTACATATATATATATATATATATATATAATTTATTTTATTATCGCGTCGACCCAGTGATCGCTCGATAATTTCCGTAGTTTGTTCGGCATATTTTCATCGGCTATGACGAAAATCAGAGGTGGCCAGGCGGTTATCGACAAATGACGAGCCTCGGTGGAGGAGGAGATCAAAAATAATTTACTCGTAGGTACGAAGATATGCGTAGATAAAAATGCTTTATGCATAAACAGCACTTAGATTTATTACATATAAACAAAGGTGAAGGCGACTAACCATTCATCCATCCACACCTACCGCGTTAAGTAACCACTCACACGAATAATAACAATAAATATCGACAGATCGGCTACAGATCATCGTCATCGAGTGTATTATTTACGTATCATACACTGTGTTGATATATCCCGAGGGCAACCTACGGAGATCTGCGGTGGTTCATGCGTGTTATACGATATTGTGCAGTGTGTGTGTGTGTGTGTAATTTAAAATAGTTGTTATTTTCGTATATCGTCCGGCAGCGTGTCGGGACAGGTGTGTCGGAGTTGCCAAGACAGACGTGAGCGCGGCCGAAAACTGTGCTCTGTCGCGAGACTTGGCACGGACAACGTCACGCGGGGACGCAATTGGCGCTCGCGCTCGCGCGCCGATGCACCACGTCCGCGTATTACGCTGCGCGAACGCCGCGTGTCGCGCGACGCGGTCGTAGGAAAAAAAACGAGAGAATGAAAAAAAACTCGCGTCTCTTTCCGTTTTCCCTCTGGTATTTAAATAATATCGTCTTTTATTTCGTCTCTCCTCCATTATTCTGCCATCGTCTCTCTCCTCTCCCTCCCTCTCACTCTCTATCTCGCTCTGGTCCCATTGTCTTTGGGCCGCGTACACACACACACACACACACACACACACACACACACACACACACACAATATTATAATGTATTCATCATCGTACGTGTGCATATACACATTGCACACGAGTGCGGCGCGCGTGCATTATTTTTATTATAATGCATGTGGTGTAGTCCGGGCGTGCGCCGAACGTCCTAGACACGTACGGACAGACGCCAGCCGAGATTCGAGAACCGTCGCCGCCGCCGCCGCCGCCGTCGTCGCGCAGCACGCACAGGTTTCCACTTCGTGACCGCGTACGGGTGCGCGCCGCCGCTGCACCTGATGACCCTACCGAACAGCCGTGTGCCGCCGCGTATCACGTGCCCGCGAGGCTCGCGACAAAATTCCAAAACGCGCATTCTTGGACCGCAATAGACTTTTCGTCTTCGTACGCTGACGACACACGCGCTCACGTTCACTAATAACAATGATGTGATGATACATCACTGATCGGATCGTACGACTACCGCGCGCGGTTATTGCGTTTCAAATATTGTATTTTTAAATACGCACTTTTCGTATTTTTATCGCGATCGACGTGAATCGCCAGACCGCTGCAATAGTGTGTCGTGTGTGCATCGTACTTACGATAATACTTCTAGATACACTGTTATATAACTTCATACTGTAGTTATTAATATATATACGTATAAACTCGTATTTGTGTAGAAAAAGCGATTTTTACATCCATGCTCAACCTATTCTTATTCATGCGAAAAATGATTTGCAGTATTTGAGTTTTCTTCCACGTACAATTCAAAACGATAATTATACCTATTTTTTATAAAAAAAATAATTATTCTAGTGCTTTTAAATTGAATTTTTTTAAATGACAATAATTGCTTTTAATAATTTCTTATATATTTTGAGAGAGATTATTTGTTGTAAAAAACATTTTAATACGTACTCAAATTTTTTATATCAGACCGACATAATTTTAAAGTAAAAACGTTTTAAGTTCCAATTCATCGAGTAGTGGAAGTAAATATTAACGAAGTACCTCATTAATCACTTCTTTAATATTAAAAGTTTATCTCTTAAACTATTTATTAAAACAGAAAAATTTAAGCAGCAATACCTTCAAGAAAAATATTTTCTCTTAAGATTATTTCATTAAAAATTAATGTGTGTCGTTTAACAAATTAAAAATTCACATATATGTGCAAAAATAATGCTAAAATTATTTTTTTTATAGTTTTATTAGTGTGTTATAAATTTAACATAAAAATAAAATTCATATTAGTGCGATATTCAGAGTTAATTATATGGTGAACATTAATAAATTGCTCTTTATGAAATTACCATATATTGTTACAGTGTTCATGACTGGATTTATTCGATTTAATATTTTTATTATTATTATTATTATTAAAAATGATATGACAAAAAAGCTAATTATTGTATAGACAAATACTTTAACAATACTCGTTTTTATAGACGTTTTAACAGACGAAATATTTTTGTCGATTTTAACGTTAACCTCGGTCATTTTCATAATATTTTTCATTTCTTTTCGTTGACTAAAAATGTTAAACTAAAAAGCAGCTGCTACATGTATACTTATTGTTATTGTAAACGATGAAGGAAATGAGTATTACCTATTACTGTTTATCAGCTTAACTCTTCTCTAGTGTTATTATGTTCACTGTTCACATGCAGTTTTTTATTTTTTTTATTTAATAATATATATGTCTGATATTGCAGTTTCTGTAGATTGTGGAATAAAAATATTTGCACTTCTCATTTGTTTGTTTCGCTAATAAAAAGTTACATTTTATTTTTTGGTGGTGTATATTTTGAATTTGAATAACATGTGAAATACTTATGTTACGGGCAAAAGTCGAAATCAGGTGTTCCAAATCGTGATCATTTTTTAATTAAAATTTAAAATAAAAATACAATAGTTTTTAATAAATTACTTTACAAAGTTACAATACATTTCAATTTCAATAATAAGTACGATATTAAATTACACCTATCAATTTATAACAACCTATACATTAAAGTATTCCATTTCAATAAATAATTATTATGCTAGTTTATGAAATAAAAATGCAGATTGTTAAGTTCTCCAGTTTGTAAAATGTACTCACCATGTGCAATTAATTTCAGTGAATTCCTATTTACACTTTTGTTGTGGATTAGTGCTAATAAATATTTTATCAATTGAAGGATATGCACTACTCTAGTATTATAAATTTATGAAACTATTTTAAAAGTTACTTCGGTGTCTGTATTTTTATTAAAAATTATTTAACATGCTCGTGAATGTTTGTCGTATATAACGTATTGTACAATTGTTTATCTACTATCATGTTATTAAAAATAATATACACGAGTATACATTTCAAGTATTAACTCTATATAGGTACAATTCACTAAAAACAAGCTTATTATTTATACAGTAGGGTGACTAGAAACAAAATGTCATATTTACTACTATTCACACCATCAAAATATATCAACCATTCACGATAAAATAAATCAGTTTTTTAATTGATTAATATTTTATGAACTTTATTCCTATAAATATATTAAGGTTTAATGTATCAAAAACATTATAGTCGGTTTAAATATTTTATGATCTCGTATTGTATTCATATAATTTATTTACTTTCGCATATACTACTAAACATGTATGTAAAGCAAATTACATAATAAATAATACTAATATTAATAATATCTGCCTGAATTATATAAACTTGATGATTCTATGGAATTTTGATTACAGGTATATGCACGTAGATATTCATTTGAATGTACCTACACGAAAAATCGTGATTTGTGTTCTATAATTAATTATGTGATGTAAATTATATTTGTTCAATACAAATAGTACAAATGAATGACTATAATATAGTACTATTATTATATTTTTTTTTTTTTCATAATATTAACAAAATTGAAACGATTTTTTTTATTGGACACATGATTTTGATTTCTTAATATGTTATGTGCTTTATTATATATATATATATATATATATATATATATATATACGTCTCTATATTGGAAATTTTTTTTTTGTGGCTAACGCCGATCTTGATTTAGCCTAACTTTGCTACACCCAACTAGTATACAAACATATAGCTTTGTACATATACATGCGTGTGTGTATGTGTGTGTGTAGTACGAGTATGTAACGCCGCAGTAACAACATAATAATAGCGAAGCGACGACCCCTGTGTTACCGTATCCCATATAGACGATACACACGATTTTCACGGTGCCGATGTCCGACTCCCACGGTAGCAAATGCCGGCGGCAGGATTTACTGGATATATCGTGACGGCCTTCTGTGGGAACGCGGCCAACTTATTCGCTACCAGCTATATAACCAGCTAGTCGTTTACATAGAAAATGTTCACAGAATTCCGATTTATTGACAAACAAGGCGTTCCAATTGCAGCAGCTAAGGTAATTCAGTACAATAACCATATTAATACAATATTATACGCACAGTGTGTCGTAGGTGTAGTATGTACGTGTTACATGCACATAACATATAGGCTATGTACCAACGGGCTATATCCTATGCTGCAGTAAATAATAATAGCCGATAGGATATCGTCAAACCTAGTGTTTTGCGTAATTTCGTTATTACTTTGTTTCTGTAAAATATTGTTCAACGCGGGTTAAAATCAACAGTAAATACGTGCATGTGTATTAATATTTAATAGTATCTTTAGATGGATTCATAACTGAGTGTATAGAGTCATAGACTGCAGACGCGGGATTCCAAACTATGTGTGTGTGTGTGTGTGTGTGTGTGTGTGTGTGTGTGTGTGTGTGTGTGTGTGTGTGTGTGTGTGTGTGTGTGTGTGTGTGTGTGTGTGTGTGTGTGGACACCAGATGTGTGATTATATTATGTATGTAGTCTAATGTAGTCATAGTGAATATAATACAATTAACTCTGTTTCTTCAAAAGTATAATATAATGTGTATTAAAGCAAATATTTAAATAATTACTGATCTTACTTTTGGTCTATATTTAATTTAAAACATATATATATATATATATATATATAGAGAGAGAGAGAGAGAAAGAGAGAGTTATTTATAAATAAGTAAATAGGTAGATTAGACTATTAAGTATGATTTAAAATTTAATATTTTACTCAAAAATATTTTTCAGTTTTATAACATTGGGTATAAAACATAGGGTCAAAGAGCCACTATGCAAAATACGAGAATGTTTAATTGAAATAAAAGATACAGTTATAGAAATCTATTCGGATTCTAATTTAAAATTTTGAAACTGTAATGAAAAATCTAAACGAAGATTTACAATGAAACTGATATCTATTTTACTATATCAATAAGTCCGTAGTCAGTCATCAGATCATCAAAATTAGAGATAAAATGAAAAAAAAACTATTTCTATCAGTAGAATATAACTAACCACTTAAATATTAAAACAACATCAATTATACGTACATTCAATATTACTCAATTAGTATACATTATGCGTCACAATAATATTTGTAACATATTAATTATTTCACTCTCATATTTGTGATTTCGAATAATTTTTTGTACTGTAATAAAAACAGTGTAATTAAAGTAACGTAATCGATCTAGTATAATATGAAGACGTAATTTTTCATTATTGACATTCACTATTCATCTTGCCCACTTGCGTAAGTCAGGAAAAGGACTAAAAGAATGTTGTACATGACAATCCGAAGGATACGTACAAACTACCCACATAACCATATCTCTGTAGTCATGTATTAATAACATTTTTTTTTCTAAAATGAGTTATTATTTTTTTTCCTAAAAAAAAAAACGTCGGGTCTAATGCATGTAGTCAGATTATCAGTCCATTTACAAACTATAAATCCGATGAAATAATTACTCTAATGCAAACCGTTTAAGGCGTTTTCAATAACTGGTCAACATTCATGGAAGCAAGGTGTTAATAAATCATCTCTGACTATGTCATATCTGAACTTGATGATTACTACGTGAACTGAATACTATCAACTATTTATCGTTCGTGGTGTATTCGAACACAGCCATATTTTTATGATGATATAAAATAGACTTATATTTAAATATATTTATATAGGCGTAATATAAAATATGATTTTATCTGTTCTGTACATACAACACGATCAGTCGATTCGATCTAACCGCGAAACTGGGATGAGTGTTATTATAATTATTATTATTTTGTCATTCAGCTATTAATATAGGTGTAAATATTATAGGTAAAACTAATAAATTATTCATTTTACTCAGAATCAAAAATAAATCATTCAAAAACTAACTTATTTCAATAATACGGTTCCTCGTTCTAATGCACATAGTGCATTAAAACTGCTTTGGAATAAAAAAAATTGTTCACATTTTAGAAATCTGACAATGAATCCATGAATATTTTTAATTAATATATTTAGATGATATAACAACTTCAATTAAAATTTGATATCGTATTTCATAGTAGTTTGTTGAAAGATCATTGTGATTTACGAACTGAAGTTTAGCAAAAAAAGGTCCTACCAAGAGTAAGGTTAGTCTGCAATTTTCAAATATTTATTCAAGTAATTTAAATGATGTTTATACAATTTGAAATACATGTTTTTTCAATGTTTGTATTAAAATGTATTTGTAAACCAGTATATTACAATATACTTTTTTCCAGCTATGATTTATTTTCATTGGACTTTGAGGTAGAATACTGATTGTAGTATATTCGTTGTTGTTTTTCTTTTTACAAAGAAATGTATTATTTGATTAAATTTATTTGATATTTTACTCGAAAGTAGGTATTCAACTTTATTTACATTTTATAGATTGGCAATTTTTTTTAAAGAAAATACAAAGCCGTTAATTGAGCGCATAGGCAACATAATGTACGCATCAACCTGGTTTATTTCCAGAAGCTAACAACTGTCATTACTCATTAGAAGAGTGTACCCGTGTGCCTATATTATATTAAGGTAAGCATCTCGTGGCTAAAAAAAGTCATAATTATGAATAAAAGTGTACTTTACACGATCGGACTCACACACAAAAGTATAACTAGCTACTAGTACCTAAGTACTTTTTAAACTAATCAAAACACTACCAATCGAGTCACAGAAGAAATGTACAAAATCACTTTGTACGTCATGAAAGAAAAGTTATATACCGTGTAATTCAGTTGTATTAGATACAGATAAAAAACAAAGAACCGTCAATTTACACCCATAATATATTATCAAGTTAAACAAGGATAACAAATACACCATTACTGGCAAAATCCGATCGAATGACTATGACCACTGGCTCAAGTTGCTCGCTGAAAATTTTCCTTCGAAAATTTTGCCGGTGAGCATATCGCCACTGTTTGAAATTGCATTTGACGGTTCGTCATTTTTCATTTATTTTCTTCTTGTTAATATCGTCATAGTCGGATCCTTTTGGAAGCGAGGTCCGTTTGTAAGAACACATTAGTTATTATACAGCGCGTCCTCTGTCGGAATTTCTTACTTGTCCGTTGTACATATCGTTATTCTAACATAATAATTATAATAAGTGGCGATAATTATGTTATTACAATAATAATAAAAATTCCATTTTGAATTTTCGCTGCGTCTGCCACGGGCAGCGAACCGATTGGTTTTTTGTTATCAGTGTTAACATGACGCCGAGACTGTCGGCGAAATGATAACGTTCCACCGATTAGATAGTGATAATAGCCACGAAAACAATAATGATAATCAGTAATCACCGTATTCACTATTCACCGCAGTTAGATTTTTACTTATTGTTAACTACACCGTTAAATGAACGCCCTCGTTCCCGGGTGTCGAATTGATTTTAAAATTAAGTTTCACTTAATTATTATCATTGTCCGTTCAACGATGGATATGCTTTTCGTGTAAAATCGGCCGTACGTTAACTTTAGGATATGATTTTGTATGCTTTGATTTTAAGAACTCGGGACCTCCTACCGTTGACGTCCACAACCAACTACCAATGTAGGAACGGCGAGAGTGCCATCGACTTGAAACTAATCAACAAAATCGTCAAGAACGTTTTAAGGAAAACTGATACACCTAAAAACAAGTGTTTTCTTCGGTCCAACGATAAGACCTATTAGTATGTGTTACTGATGTTTTGTTGTATAAATACTAATCACTTCTAAATGGGAATTTTTTAATTTGTAAATATTTTAAATTTTAGCTTCCTTCATTTCGTTTTTTTTTTTTTTTTTTTTTTATTATATGTATCTTATTACATTAAAAAAAATACTGTCTCACTCATGACTATTATTATAAGAATCAAGAATCTTAATAACTTATTAACATTCATTAGATTGGTAAAAGTATTTAAGAATTAGTCCACTGAAACAATTTCTTGAACTTTTGTGGTCATTTTATTTAGTTAGGTTATTAATTTTGATTGAAATATGAACTAACCCTTAAACCTAACAAAGATGCATGCATCTTGTTTATTTTTATATTGATTTATTCTTTCAGCTAGTACTTACTAAAGTTTTATGTTTTTTGAATATATTCGTGTTAATGTGGTGTTTATTTATGATCATATACCTAGTTAAAATTTAAACTAATAAACCTACTTTGAAATATTATTATGAACTTTCATTTCATATTTGGCGCCTATTTCATTTTTCAATTCTTTATATTTTATTGTTTTTTAATTTTTGCAAGCAATCTATGTTTATTTTTAATTTCTGTTATTTATCCGAAGTAGTTATCATTTTTATAAGTTTTGTCAGCAAAATAGATGTATAGATTTTGATTGTAGCAAATTTGATAGTTATGTAATTTAATTTATAAAACAAATCTTTAATACTTTTACTCATTAGTATTATATTAAGTTTAAAGTCAGGTTTAATGTTATATTTTAAGACTCATTAATAACTAATCAGTAAATATCTAAAATTATTTACATCTATTCAACTAATATTTATTGTGTCATTTTATTTTTATTTCAGCTTTTTACCATGTTTAAATATAATTTGCATGGCAATGTGCATTCCTTCTTATCCTCAAGTATTAGCCTACAGCTTTTTAGAAGAACTTGCTGGAGAGTTCACTAAAAAATATGATCGTTTCAAAGTCGAACAAGCATTAAGACCTTACAATCTGATAGAATTTGGTAAACTTTATTTCATATTTAATATATGAACTTGACTTTAACAATATTTTTTTAATTTCTATGTATTATTTAGATACTACTATACATCCTATTCAACAAACATATAATAAACCACAACAGTTGACATCTAGAATTAATTTGGGAGAAATTACTCGTGATCTTACTTTAGATCCTCCTCAGGAAGTATTTCTTGTAGAAGAAAATTCTATCAATAAGAATCATACACCTCAAGTTATTCCGCCTACTGTTAGAGGTAAAGAAAAATTGATTTTGTTTGTATAATATAAATTACATTGATTATTAATTATCTATACAGTATTACTTATTTACAATTGTAATAAATTATGTTCAACTTCATTAAAATTATATAAAAAAAAAATCTACAATAGGTATATAGTTTGATAATAGGGCCATAGTCAGGCACATACTGGCCCATCGGGATACTGCGAAAATCCCGGTAGGCCCTCTTTAAATTATATAACCAGAGCCTCCTACCAAATAGCAACCTTTTTCAATAAAATTCAGTAACTTTATACTTTTTCAAAATTTGAATATTTATGAGCTATCCATAGAAAAATAATTAAACTAAATTTATTATCAGAAATAATGATGCATTTTTTTTTCTTTTTAATGATAATTCATTATTATATAACATTATTTGAAGTATAATGCGTTTTGTTGTCAGTTGTGGAACAGTGTATTTTTTCATTTGTTAAAAAAACAGACTAAAATAACATGAAGTACACAATTGTCATAATTAGAAAGTGCTTCAATAAAATATTTACTTCATAAAAAATCTGTCATATTTTGTATTAAATTTATTTAAGAGAACATTTCTTCTTTGTACCTCAGATAGAATTAACTCCATATTGATCATATTACACTGTACATTAATATAATATTCTTATATTCTAATAATATAATTACACTATATTATGTTATGCTATTATGATTATTGTGATTTTTTTTATAGTTTTATCGTAATGAAACAAGTAGGAAGGTAATTTGTTTACATTATAGGTTTGCATATTATACACAAAACATCGGATTCTTTGCTATTACTAAGTGGGCCCTAATGATATCTAGTTTTTCGGTAGAGAAAATCAATCCAGTACGTGCCTGCCTAATTTAGACTCAATAAAAAAATAACTGAATCAATATCCCTAACTAAAATTGTTAAAACTGTTTTAAAAAGAAAATATTTAAGATTATTATTTGTCATTTTATAACATGCTATACTGACTTGTATATTTTATTGTGCTTGCATACAAATTATCATGTTTGAAATAATTTAATATATATGTTTTTGTTTTTAGTTGGACCACTGCCTACTTTAGAACCTTTATCTTTCATTGACAAAACATCATTAGTTTTTACTCTATGCCTCATTGCTCATAGTTTTGTTATAGTGTTGGATACATGGAGAAGTTGGTCTACTGAGGTACATATTTATTATTTTAATTATTGTTTTATAAGTATGTGTAAATACTAGGTAAAAATAAAATTAAAACTTGAAGTTTATGGCATCAGTAGTATATTATATTATGTTAAAATCTGTTGTCTCTATCTTCTGGTCAAAATAAAAAAGTTACTGTGTGCAGAGTTCTCAAGAATAAAGACAATAAGGAAAATATTTTAGAATAAAATCGTAAAAAAATAAGTTATATTGTTATATTGTTATAAATATTAATTTTCATTGTAGCCTTGACTGATAATAGAAAATATTTCAGTGACGTTAATATTTTCTACAATTCACTCAGAAATGTTCTGTTATATAGATTTGATATTCTGTAATGTTTCCAATAAAAGAAAATTAATTTAAAAAAAAAATAATTTGGTATTAGTGGTAATGTTCTAATATTTATCTAAATGCTTCAATTTAAAATCAGTATAATGCAATTGTGCTATTTATTTTATCATTATATTGACAGAGACAGAAATTAGGAACACAATATATTTTTAAGTATAATACATAAAAAAATAAAAAAATAAAAATATGTTTAGAAATATTGTCATTTAGTTTAAACATGTACACTATAAGAATAATATTGAAAGTATACCTTAATAATGTTTTTCCTATGTTAAAATATTTACATTTTAAATAATTTTCTTTTTTGTTTTTCATTTAAAATAGATATATTTTAAATTTTACTATTAATTTTAATATAGTATTAAAATTAACGGAAAATTAGTATATTACACAATAATAGTTACTATTATTATAATAAAATAAGAAGAAAATTAGAATAAAGTTACTTCAGAGCTTATCTAGGAGCCAGGTGGTAACACAGCTGTATAAGTTTGATTGATTTCATACACCTACGACCCCTCACAGACATTTACTTTGTACAATTGAAGTCTGGACTATTCATTAATTTGAATTATTTTTGTCTAATAATTTTAATTTTAGTTGATATTTTTTTATACTCTAAACTTAAACACTTATATCCACTCTGCTATTTGTCCAATAATACAAATTTAAATATCATAAATTCCCAAAAATATTTTCTTTTGTAATAACATATTATGAATAATGCTTACTATTTAAGAAAATTTTGAAACTAAAAAAAATCACATTTATGGAATAATATTTATAAAATAATTTATTTTTGAAATTGTAGTGATGTTTTATATTTATTTTCAATGAGAACAAAATCAAATGTATGCATTATCCTGGGTTTAATTGATTTTATGAATTCCTGTATGATATCTTTTATAATACATAGATAAATCATAATTTAAAAAAATTATATTTCTGTTATTTTTATAAAATTTACTTACAATTCCCAAATCTAAACCTTCAAAATTAAATGGGAAAATGTATTTTTCTTGAGATGTTTTGTGCAACTAGTCATTTTATAATTGAAAAGTAATTATAGTTAATTCTTAATCCTATATAAGTGTAAATTTTCATAATTATTTTTAGTGTACTATTTTTTTTTTCAGGAAGATAGTTCTTTGGATACTGGGTGGCTTCATTTTTGTAGTATTGTTTTTAGATCAGCTCAAATTTATGTTCTTACGCACAAACAAATGAATCGATGGAGAAAAGGATGGATATTGTTTTTAGCATTATTAGTTGTCGATTGGTTTCTATTTTTTAGTGATGAAATATGGGAAGTTATTTTGGTGTTTGTCATTACCACTCTAACACATATATGCATTATTAAACGGAAAATTGCCATTAAGTTACCTCAATATCAGATTTGAACTTGGTATATTTTTAACATATCTTGTATATTCATCAAATAGCGATTCTGTGACTAAGGTGCCCCCCAATAAATATTGGTTATCATTTTTATATATTTAAAATAATTGTCTTGTTCATATTGCTTGATAAAAAGGATATTACTGTATTGTAATATACATATTGAATATTATTTATTATATTCTACTTATTTTTGTTTTTACTGTGATAAAATAAAAATGAGATTTGTTTATCTCATATTAAACTAATTGAAATGTATAAAAATTGATTTTTATTACAAATAATGTATAATTTAATATGTTTCAAATGTTTCTTATAAAATGTGAGTACACAATATTTGTTTTTTGGTAATATTAAAAATTTGGGAATGATTTGTAAACATTGACCTAATATTATAGACTCATTTTGCTTAGATTCATTAATATTCTGCTTACAATTTTTAAATTATAATATTTATAATTTTTATAATTATAATTTTTAAATTATAATATTTGTAATAATTTTTTCAAATATTTGCCATCAAATGAAATTAATGTTTTATAAAATAAAATTTATTTTCTTATATTGCCAATACACTCTAGTTTATTTATATTTGGTCAATTTTTATCAATACTTTTTTAAGATTAATTTGTTTTTTCTTATTTAATTTTATTGTTGATATATTTATTTTATCATAAAATAATTAAGAGATTTAACTAATATAATTTGTATTATGTATTAAAAAATATTTATGTTATGGTTAATGTTGATAAAAAGGGCCATCCATAATTTAATGGTAATTTATTATCATATCATTCATATTGAATATAGGAAATTTGAATAATTTTCACATATATTTTATTATTCAAATGCATTAGTCGATGCTATAATGAAACCATTTTATGAAAATTGTATGATTCATACAATACAGATCTTTAATGTTAATTACGATTGGAACATATTAGCGTCAATAATTATTGATTAATCTTCATTCTGTAACTGAATTTCTGATATTTATCACATAAATCCCAACACAATGATAAAATTATATTTACACATGAAACAATCATTATTTTTAATTTATCACCACATACTGTAACACATATACAGAAAAATCTTGAGTTAAAACATAATAAAACTAAAATTTCAAAAATCTAAGAGATAAAAGTATAAAATATTAGTCTATTAACTAATAAAAGATGGTAAAATAATAAAATGACAGTATTGACCTATTATAATGTATCGAAAGTTAATTTTTTTTTATATATGTGCTTATTTTATGTGTTTGAAAATTATTTATTTATCATTTCATTGAGGACATAATATTATTTAAATACTGTGTTAATGAATTAGTTGTTTTGATTATTTTATTACAGTAATATCATTTCCTACGTTAAAATTGACATTATGATGATTTTCTAAGTTTATTTAATAATTAGGTAACTGATGATGATCTAAAGTCAAAACTAAATATTACAATTTTTAACTAATTACTATTGATTATAAATATTTTAATTAATATTTATATATTTGTAACTAATGATAATTCTAAAGGCTATTGTAATTTTTACATTTTTTTTTTTTTTTTTTTTTTTATTATAAATGTATATTTTGTTAAGTATTGAATTTTTATTTTTCATACCAACAGAAACTTATGTGAAACTGAGATATTTTTTTAAACTTTTCCTTAAAAATAGTATTTAATAATACGTCATTACGATCAAAACAATCAAGGTGATGTGTGGCATTATTGATTGAAAATTGTTTATTGTAGGTTTGAATATTATTTTACTGCCGATTTTTTTGTATTAATAATCAAATAGAAATAATCAACATTGAACAGTTTAAATGTATATATCTTATTAACCAAAACAATAAAATATGTACATATAAATATTTTATGGACCAACTAAACAATTATATGTATTCATACACATACAATCGATGAGTTCTAAGTAGTAGAGATAATATGGCAGTATTATAACAATGAGATTTAATTTCAAATCAAGTGCACTCGTACGAATTGACATAAAATAAAAAAATTAAAAAAAACACTTTCAAAATAAAATAAAGTTACCTACTTAAGGCATAAATATTAACAACAAAAATCATTAAACATTTCATCCTCATCAATTCCTTCAAATATATTTTGAATAATAGACATTTCATTATTTGAACAATTCTTTTCAGTTTTAAAATTACCTTCTTCATTTCTGATACGTTTGGATGGAGGTTCTTCTTTCAAACTACAAGAATCAACTCTGAATAAAGTGTGCGCTACCGGGGTTTTTGGTGTGAAGACGTTTTTCACAAGTATTGATCGAGCTGGAGTGTTAGTAGCTGTTTGATTATTATCGATGTCAGATAGTTCAGAATTTTGATCTAACAACATGTTGTGTAGTTTTAAATTATTAAGTGCAGTCATTCTGTTCTTAATTTCTGAATGTGGATTTTTATTTAAAGCTTCTGTATTGAATAAATTCCATCTTTTGGCATCATTGATAATTTCTTCATTTGTTAGATCTGTTGCTCTAGTTACCACGACTTCTTGTAAGTCCTCTATAATCATTTATATTTATATCAAATAATTATTACAATAATGTACATTATAAACTTGTACAGAGCATGTGTTTTAAGTACAGAATATCTCACCTGAAGAAGAACTATAAATGGCTATCAAATGATCATTGGTGATATTCAACGTGAAACCTTTTACTATTTTTTGACACGATACGCCAACTTTTGATAAAATTAGAACAGCACCTAATTTCAACTGGCTACTAAATTGGTTCCACAATGCTCTGTGAATCGTTCCTCTAATCTGACCTGTTTTGTCAGCAAGAAGTACTGTTGGATCAGGTGATAAGCAATCGATTTCTTTTATGACAGAAACAAAAAATGGTATTTTATCTGTGAAAAAACGACCTGAAGCAGTGTACGGGAGTAGTTTTTGTTTTATCCATGCTACATTATATTTGTCCAATAATGCATCAACATCAGTCATAAAAAAATCGGATAGGAACTGTTGATATGATGATGAAAAAAATGATGAGTCATCTTCTAGAGTGCATAAATTCTAAGAAATAATACAGATCAAAATTAAAAATCTAAATTATTTAAAATTGGATTCAATTTGCATACATTATGTCTTGATTTATGTATTTTGTGAAATAGTATGCATAATTAATTTATACTTTTAATCATTTGTAAATAAAAAAAAAAAAAATTACAAACCTCTTCATTTTTATCACTTTCAGAATTATTAATTGACATATCTAAAGATTCTAAATTACAGGGATTTTCTAAATACAAATCTTCCTGAAAACAAGATAATATAATGTAAATTAATTAAATGGTTGAAGTATCATAATTTATTTTATTGTTACAAATATATGTTTATCTTACACTAATTATATTTTCTGAAAGTAATCCAGCTGGCCCAGGGAATTTTCTGGTAGCACATTTTGGAGTAATTGATTTTACATTTGTTATAGTTGTATTTAGATGACTTCTAAAATCTGATTTATTAGTACCTGAAAAAATTGTAATTTGAAATAAGACAAATATTTATGACTGATAAAAAATGTATTAATAATAAAAGATGTAATACTTATAAACTTTACTTTTTATATTAGAAGACTTATAAGTTGATTTATATTTTTCCGAGTTGAAACTACAAATGCTCTGAAATTAACAACACATACAATATAGATTCAGACATGATTGTATTTTAAGATGATAAAATATAAAACATTATTTTACTTAAAATATGTTTTCAAAATTAGACATGATTACAATTATAGTAAAAATAAAATCATACCTCATTGTAATCTTGGTTTGATTTTGATTTTGTAGTAGAGTCACAGATATTTGATGAATTTTTAGAATCTTGTAAAGTATCGGGTGCATTGAAAAATGCCTAAAATATTAATTTTTTTTAATTTATTTGTCTTAAGAAAAAATATATATGTATATAAAGAAAAAATTACTTCATCGTCAGAATCAAAATCATCATCGAAATTCAATTTGATTTTACTTGAGTGACTTTCATTTTGTTTTGAAATTTCTGATTTGTGTTCAGTTATGACCGTGTTATATATGATCTTAAATTAAATGACATAAAAATGACATATTTTAAAATAAATTGTAATTAATAGCAAAATAATTCCTATTTTATAATTATATTTATTAAATTTACTATAGAACTATATGGAATTCACTGATGATAAAAAAAAAAAAAAAATTAAATAATTTTATGCAATTTTACTAAAGAAAATAACCATTAAACTTACACCGTTTAGTAAATCCGAGTCATTTTTATTTTTTTCATCAGATGAGTTGTTTCTCAGTTTATGTTTCTGAGATAGTGAAGCTTCCAATTCAATAACTGAATTTGAAATATTCAAAAATGTCTAAAATGAAATAAAGGTGGGTTAGTACATAACAATTTAAGTAAAAACTTGAAGTAAATAATACTTCATCGTCATCTTCAAAATTCAAGTTTGATGACTTTATAGATGATTCATCTATGATTGATGGTATCTGGGTATTTAGGAAAACCTTTGAAAACATAATGAAAATTTGTACAACTGGTTTTGGTAATATATTTTAGTAATGTATGAATAAATTTAGTATTAAAATAATTCAAAAAAAGACTTTAAATAAATTAAATTAAATCACAAGAAACAAATAACGTAGGTATTTTAATATGGTTAATGGTACAAAATCATTTGTTTAATAGTAATAAAATAAATTTACTTCATCGTCTAAATCATAATCTTCAAGCTCAAACATCTTATAAATGTATAACAATTAATGTCCAATAGAAAACCAAAAATAATATTTCATTTTTATGCAAGTTTTTTTTATTATTATATAAGTTGCATCTAAATAAAGTTCAATTATACTATCTATAAACATCAGATAATAGCTAAAAGAACAAATAATTATTGAGTGATTTTATGAAAAATTGTAATCAAGTTATCAAGAGTTCAATCCAAAAAATTTTAGGAACGTTTACATTTTTAAATTTCATGTTATCAAAATATTATTATACGGTTTTTATAATTGATAACGATTGTGAAACTATGATAATGTTACATTATCCCAAAGACTCTATGCATTATCCATGTTGACCGTTGCCAATAGAACGACAATAAATTATTAGTATTAATAATATAGTTTACTTCAAGCTAAATTTTAATTAAATACATCTATTACTCAATTAATATTATACCATGATCATTGCATCTTTTAGTTTGAATTATTAATATTTTAAAAACAATCGGAATTAAAAAATGATAATAAACTTAAAACAAATTATCAAATGATAAAATGCTAAGTTGTTTGGTAAGCACTGGAAAACAGCTTAACCTCAAACCGTCCACAGATTACAATCACTTAAACTCTCTTTTTCGTCCAGCACTTTTTGTTGGTGTTGTTTTAATATTTTTGTGATCGTGAAGGTGTATCGCCGCCGTCAAAATGGTAAGTTTCATCCAAATTTATCTAAGTAATCGTTTAATTTACGATCCAACTAATTATTGCGAAGAATAAATCTAAAAATTTTGTACTAAATATGGAATTATATTTTCGGTCTGTGGGCTAATAAAATTTGCTACATAGTAATCAAGGCACTAATTATTATTTCTACTGAAGAATATTACTACTCACCTGTATTATTTTATGTCATTGCTTAACAATTCTTTCTTTTGATCACTGTTGATATTTTTTTTTGCGATGCTTATATGTTTTTGATTTTTACAGGCTAAACGTACGAAGAAGGTAGGAATCGTAGGTAAATATGGTACCCGTTATGGTGCTTCGCTGCGTAAGATGGTCAAGAAAATTGAAATTACCCAGCACAGCAAATATACCTGTTCATTCTGTGGAAAAGTAAGAAAATTTAATTTAACTCAAATTAACCCAGTGATATCTTAATACTGTAGTTACTAATTTTTTCCGTTATGTATTAAGTACCTAAATATTTAATAAATAAAACTCATAATGTAGAATTGTACACTATTTTTTTGTCCCAAACCAATCGTAATTATTTATTATGTTGACTTTGTTGACTTATTGAAAATTAATGATTTTTACAAATTATATTTTAACTTTTTTTTGGTATTTTACATCATTGTATATATTTTGGTTTTTTCAATTAGAATTTCAGGATATCTTAATTATTATTATTATTAGTGATAATAAATTACTGAACAGTAATGTTCTGAAACAATCTTTTTTACCCAATAGGTAACTATCATATTTTACTATTGTAAAATTTTACCTACTTTTATGAGTTTCTTTTACATATTTTAAGTATGTAGTTGTAATAAAATAGCTTGTGTCGGTAGCCTGGGATTCATCTTAAGGAATAAGTTAGATCTAATTATTATGTCTTTAAACTGAAGTATATTAATGTAATAAAATAGACATTTGAGATATAATAAGTCAATTGTCAGTATTAATAAATTACTTTTTTTTTAATCAATTTTCCTTTATTATTTACCTATTGAAGTAGTTGTATTTGAAATTTAACAACTAATATTCATCTGTTTTCGTTAATTTCTAACATATTTATTATAGGTATTCAACTATCAAATGGCACAATTTCCTTTTTTATTTTTTTACATTTTATTTTAGTTTTGATCTCATCTAGATATTTATTATAAGCTTATTTACAATATCTTTATTTTTAAAAAATTATCAACATTTCTCTCCGTACATCAATTTTACCTAATATGTAAAATATTTACTATGTAGTTTCTATTAAAAGAACTTACAGAAGAACATTTTTATTGAGTGTTTACTTTATTTTCATATTTTAATTTTATCTTAGAATTTTAATGTAATTATATTACTAAAGTTTTCAAATGAAAATATGCTCAAACATCAATGAAATATATGTCATACTATTTATTTAAGAGTTATTTATTAAGATTTAAATAACTAGCATTTATGTTCATTTTTTCTTAGTAATTTGACTGGTGCTTGGTAACTTGAATTCTCCCTAAATTGTATTGAATGATTTTTGCTTATGTTTTATTATTTTAGTATACATACCTATTATTTATTCCTATATTTCTTCATTTCATTAAGCAATTCACATGTATTGTAAACAATGAAAATTGTTTCAAATATGGATTTTGAAACAGTTTGATTTAAAAGTAATCTATTTATTATAATAAGGTAGATTTTGATATTTTGTTTTCATTCATTTTTTTTTTTTTGTCATTTTAGGAATCCATGAAGAGGGCTTGTGTAGGAATCTGGTCTTGCAAACGCTGCAGACGAACTGTAGCCGGTGGAGCATATGTTTATTCTACAACAGCTGCAACTACTGTAAGATCCGCTATCAGACGTTTGAGGGAAGTTAACGACTTGTAATTTCCAACATTTGATTATTATCTAATATAAGGACTTCAAAACAAAAATAAAAACTTTGTTATTTTTATTTTAACTCCTATCTCCTTAAAGTAATTATTATATTATTGTACAATCGGAAAATTGGTTATTGTGATTAAATGACACTTTCACTAAATTTATTTTAGTTATTTTGTCAACTCAGAAAATCATGTTGCTAGAAAATTGAAATTTTCACTGTATATTTACATACTAACTGCAAGTTTCAAAAAAAAATTTACTATTTTTGTGATAAAAGTATAACTTAGAAATACCTTTATTTTCGTCAGTAGAAAAAGAACAATTTGACCAACGTTTGCAGGAAAATAACGATTGACCTAGGTCGGGTCGGGTTCAGTGCGCTACGTGTCCCCGACAATCTGAGCTCCCCACTTACGTTCTAGGAGGGAGGTTCATTGTCGGCGCTATCACGCTCCGCTTTGGCGGCGTGCATGGAAAATAGATGCGACCCGCGATAATCGGTATACATTTGTACCTGCGAATATTACGGACCACGTCATATTCTAGCCTGTCAATTATTTTGAACATAGACCCATGCTGACTGATATTTAGAAAGTATAAATGTATTTGTATTCATTTGAAAATGAAACAATTTCAAAAATCGTTGGCCTTTTTTATGAGTATCTAAGTAAATTACTATACAATTTTTATGTAATAACCTGTTTTATGTCAATTTTCGACTTAAATAATTTATTTTAAGAAATTAGTGTATCTGATCTTATTGAAACTTTGAATACAGTATAACAAGAAGTTTTGAATCTTTTGTATAAAAAAAAAATCTTTTTTGTGTAATCAAAATACTTGAGATAATGTTGAAATTAAAACCTATCAATAATTAGACTGAAATATATGAACGGTATATTTTAATTCTGTAGCTTTGCTCTTTTAGGTAAAGAAATGATTTATTATTTCTTTAAAATTCCCCATTAACTTGTTCGAAAAGCTAAGTACATCTCATTGCCCATGGGGCAAAGTATGTAATTTTTAATGATGTGCTTACATATTTAATTTTTTTTTTTGTCCAATTTTTACTGCTAATGTTTTTATTTTTAAGTTCTGTAAAATTTCAGATAGTATTTTTAAAATATTTTTGTTTTGTTGTAAATTTTATCTTTTTAAAAACTTTCCAAGTAAAATTACCTATTGATTCATTTTTGGTTTAAAATTAATAACATCAAAACCTTCTTCTAAATGATGTATTTCGTTAAAATATATGTTTTAGGTACTTAAATTAGTATTATTTGACCAAATGGTATGTGTATACTTTGAAACATAATTTTACCTTAAGTTATCTCTCTGCTTGTTCAGATTACTAATTTGAATATATGTTTACAAAATTTAATGTTGACAAAAACTCTATTAACTGGCAACCCTGTCAGCCCATATTATTTTTCTAATTTCATTTTGTGAAGTTATAATGTAAATTGATGATAGAAATACATTTCTTAAAAATAAATTGATTTTCGAGACTTAGCAAAAACCACTACTCATTAGTTTATATGCCAACTATGTACGCTATAAACTACATAGTAAACATTGAATACTGAAATATATACTATACTATTAAATGGTATATTGACAGAAGCTAAAAGATGTTCAAGCTAACTTGGTAATAAATACTGTTATTCAAGGAAAAAAATATGCAATCCATCACTATATTACTATAAAATTTAAATAATAATTTAAAAAATAAATATTATTCTGAATATTATTTGTTATATAACTGCATAAGAGATTTTGTCAGTGATTAATGATTATTATATGATTCTAATAATATAATTGGTATAAGATGTTAAGTTAGTAGTATTCGAACCATTAAAAAAATAAATAAATAAATAAAAATCATTTGATAAATCCAAGATTTGTATTAATTCAGTCACTTAAATTATTATGTTCTTGTGCAAAGACTACTGGGACCTGGAGAAATCTGTAGGTACTTTGTAATATTTTACCATCAATTAGTAACATCATGTGATAATTAGACAATGTTGGTAGTATCTGTATAACTTTTAGTGTTGTAATTAGTATATTAGTGATTACTTTATTCAAAAAAAAGTCACTATGTCGAATGAATAAAATATCTTGAGTAAGTACTTTTTAAATATTCTATTTATTCCTTATACTATAAAACATCTATTAAATGATTATAATATGTGTTTCAATTGTAAATATCTCTTAATTAGAAGATATTTGTCTAAAAATACCACTGAGAGAAAGTTTATAATTTTATACATATCATTTTATAGTATATAATTTCTCAATAATGGACAATTTTCATTTAATGTGTTTACAAGGCTGGTCCAAAGTATTCTGCATTATTAGACGAGCATATATTTTAGCTGCCCTTAATCCAATTTTGTTAGTTTAATTAATGTTTAAAATTATGAATGAAGAAAAATACATTATTAATAGTGCAGTGTTAAAATGTATTAAAAATAAAAGGTTTTTGTTTTTCTAGCAAATTCAGTTAAAACGAGTCATATAAACAAATATATATTTATGTTCAAAAAAATTTTTTTTTACTTCAAGTGAAAAACAGATTATATACATGTATATTTATGCTTCATCTTTTGTCATAATACTAGTAAATTTAGTAAATGTTTATTTAAGCATCCCTCAAAATTTAAATATACAAGGTGTATTAAATATATTTGAGATATACTTAAGTTTTTAGCCTAACTTATCTTAATATTTAATCATAAAGTACAAAAAATATTATTTTTGTAACATTATATTGGTTGAGAGTTTTACAATTTATAACTTAATTTGTAAAATATTTTCTAATTTTCTTAATTTTGTCATTGGAGGCTTGTTGTACGGTGAGTAGACAATTGAAAATTTGACAAGTTTTTTTACCATTAAGTTTATTTCTGTGTTTTTATATAATGAATTAACTTTAAAATATTAAAATTCTTTTTCCATTTTAAGATTTTAATAATAAAAATTAAATTCAAAATACATTTCTAAAATACCAGATATTTATTTTCAATACCCTGTTTATTTCTCTAGCAAATATATGTGGGGTATTTACCCATTACTAATTGTACCGTTTGGAGAATAATTCAAAATACCTGTTTTATGAAATGGATTTTTAGAAAAGTGTTGGTGCCTAAATTTCAAATAAAGATTAACCCATTAATTTGTATGATTTTTTTGAGTTTGTGAAAAAGTTAACAATAATATTGTGTTTTACATCATCTTATTATTGTGTACTACAATTAATAAAATAGCTAATTGAAATTTAATTTATTCCAAAATTTTGTGATCACTATTTGCTATTATCTTATTATAATTAATTAAAATTGATATTTATCATTATTAATCATCGGAAGCTTAATCGAAACCAATCAGATTTAGTCTTGATGGAACGTACAATGATTTTAATTATTAAATTCCCATTAAAAAAAAATAATAATAATAATAAAAAAAATACATTTGTCAACTAGATCTTACTCATCCTGTTTATATTTGTAAAAATCACATCAATGACTAAGGTGGCTAGGTTAGCCACACAGAAATAATCATCTGACTTTGTGTTCAAAAAAGAAGTAGATCATGTAGGAAGTACTTGTCAAGTCAAAATATGAATAATTTTCATTACATAGTTTAGATATCAATTTTGCTATCATTTAAAACAAAAAATGAATGCGTTAGAAATTATTCATGATGAGTTTAAATGAAATATATTTTATGCAATTTTTCTTTGTGGACTTGTGGTCATGAAAATGTGCCTATTTGATTTAATTTTGTTTGAAATTTAAGACATTAATAAAACCTTTGATTATAGAATACCTAATCAATTCTATTATCATTGATAAAACTATAGTTTTATGAAAAACCTAAAAACTTATCTTAATTTCTTTGATTATCTTCTTGACTTACAATTAATATAGGGAAAAAAGGTTGTTCAATATTAAAACAATTAAAAATTCTATTGAAATGAAATAGTAATTTTTTGATGAAATTGTGACGATTTCATTTTTATTGTAAGATGTTCACATTTCATGACGGAGCCCCGGTCATCGCGGGTCCGTGGCCTTCTGTCCATCGTGCTACCTACTCTATTGTCATACCAGTAGATTCACTCAACAAATTGTACCGTGCTCTTCGAACTTCTTATTTGGCTTGTCTTATCAAGCGTAATTTATTTCATACTGTGAAAATACTATAAGTATAAGGCCTAAAATAAAAAAATAAAAACATAATATTATTATATTTTCACTTTGTAAGAAAATTTGTACGTACAAATACTCATGTTCCTGGCACAGTCGTTGATTATCTCCCACGCCATGGCGCTATTATTAAATGCGGTATAAAAAACACGGATTCGCAGCCTACGACAACCATTTTATATATCACTTAAAAATATAGAAGCCATAATCATCATTCATCACACTGTCACAATTTTAAATTCTTAGCAAAGCAAAGGATCTATTAGTTTTAAAATGATGTATGTTTTTTCTATCACATCTCTATTATCTTGTCTATGAGGTGGAGAATACCTATGTGTAGAGTATGTCCGACTTCTTTTTAATTGTTGTTTGTAAGTTTAGACCGGCGTACTAGTGCAGGTGGTACATTTTTGCGCGTACCTACTCCTTCTTTTCCTTAAAAACTGTATATTGGTCTAATGAAAATATCGGATGTATTCGTATAATCGTAATAATATAAACAATTTAATTTAAGTTTTTATTTTTTATTTAATTAAACTACTTTATTATTATTATTTATTTTATTTATTTATATTATTATGTTTTGCCCGCATACCAGTTTGCACGTATAAATTAACTCGTGAATTAAAAACAGTTGGAACCACTCAGATATAAATACATAATAATATAATACAATTGAGTCTCATTATTTCAAACTCAGCCTTATCCGAAAGACGCGATAATCCGAACAGACTGGAGCGTACGTCACCGTATCATTATTAAATATTTTTGAGATTAGATTATTAAGGACTAAGGTATGTAGACTAGGGTGACCATACGTCCTGTTTTAAACAGGATTGTCCTGTTTTTGCAGTTGAATTAAACAGGACGCATTAAGTTTTTATATAATAAGCGCTTGGCTATTATTCGAGATGAAGCCACTTTAAAAATTTTTAATTTTAATTAAACATAAATAGTAATTAAAAAAATACATGGAGCTCAATGTGTTGATAACGAATGAGTTTTAACAAATTCACGTAATAAAACGATTTTTGAAAATATTGTAACATAATATACTCATCTAGTTGATAGGTCTTCAAATTATGATTTTTAACATTGTGGACAGCTGAAAATATTATTACATTGATGATTTGTGTTTATCGATTTACGGTCAATACAGATATAAACGAATTAATTGACTTATAATGGTCAACCATTATTTTTGACGTTAAAAATGTTTAATACTGATAAAAAAAGCAATTGGTAAAATAAAACCGCTCTTTTATTATATATTTATAAGTCAGTCAAAACATCATTTTTTTAATGGTTAAATATAGCGTACATTGTAGAACTATTCTTTATTTTTTTTACCGCTAAGTGTTTCAGTTATTGTTCAACCATCATTATTCTTGTATTGATAACATTGAGATACATCATAAAATTATACAATTAAATTTTGTCACATTCTAGGTATGCGTACAATGTAAATAATCATCAATAAGGTAACTTTATTGTATTATGTTTATTGTTTATATAACTGTTTTATTTATTATGATTCTTTCTCGGAATAAATTGTTGCACGTTTAATATTTTAAAAGAAATAGATTGATCAAACTTAAAATTGATTTCATACAAAACGAACATCGCGTGCAATACAATGTGTATTGTGTCAACAGAAAGAGCATAAAATATATCCATGCATTTTCTTATCGATTCTTCATTTGGAGTTGATCCTTTATGTACCTTACTTCGCGCTGAATTTGACCTAATCAGCTAGGTTTTCACTTAAATAATTTTGTTATTAGTTTCGTAGTTAATATTATAAAACATTTAATATCAACTCATCTGATATTAGTGATTTTATATTATATATTATTGTTATATTTAATTTAAAACATTATGCAATTCAATACACTTTATCATTAGTGGTTTTGTCAATAATTTTCGGAAGAGACTATAAATAATTATACTACGGTAAGTCGGTAACCCGATATACTTTTAAAAGTTTTGTTTGATAGTATTAATTCTGAATTAAAAATAAATATAATATTCAGACATTTATGCTTCAAGTACGAATGAGAAAAAAAATGATCCTTGTAGGTATTTACAAAAATTTATATTTCTAATTATTATTCGTTACGTGGTCGCCTAGAAACTATGAACTACCTACTTTTATTAGCTTTTATTACTTTTATTATTACTTTTATATGTTGGTCACACATAAAAACATAGTTATATGAAAATATATAGTTATAGAAAATAACTTTACTTTTCTTATTTAAAAATTACTAAATACATCAAATAGGTATGATCGGAAAAAAAAATGTAATCAATTATATTAGTTAGTTAAATGTCAAAAAACATTTTTCTTCTTACCTTTAGAATTCATATATTTCAAATACTGTATTTTCTGTTTGCTTTTGTTTTAAATTTTAACAATTACCACGAGACAATTTTTTTGTAACAAAATAAACATACAAAACTTACATTATAAAAGCTAGTAAGATAATAGTGGTGATAATTCTACTTTTATTACTTTACTCCACGGACAAATCAATGGTGATAGATGTAAAAAATTTTAGATTGACCTTTTTTACGATCGATCCATCTGGCATACGATGGTGTTTATGATATTATTGTTACCTATTGGAAAAAAAATTATGGACGAAGCTGAGGAAGTCAGGATAATTATTGTATTGCTAGTTTAGTTTTTAAAGAATGCACTAATACTTGACACATTTTTGGTTACATTTTCAAGTTTGAAGCAATATTAGTTTTGGAATAATAATAGAATGATCCATAACGCAAAATTCTCTAACAAAAGGTTCTTATTAAAAAATGTCAAATATTGATTTACATTGAATAATAAATATGTAAATTTTCATTTTCAAAGAACATAAATTATTTATGAAATAAAGAAATATTTAAATGGTGGGGAAAATGAGTTTGCATATTAGTTGATAATTTGATATAAATATAAATTTTAACCTTGTTATATATAAAAGCGGATGACCTGATATCATAATATAAAATTAAAAAAATATGCATCGTCTATTTATATTGCAGTCTTGAGTCAATTTTCATCGTTATTCTTATAAAAATAGGTTAAAAATTACCTATTCAAAAAATTTAAAATGATCTTTCAAGTTAAAAACCATTAAACATGCAAAAATACTTTAAAAAGTATGGATACAAACTAATAATGAATTTAAGTAGATTGATAGCCAAAGTTATGTATTACATATTAAAAAGACAATAGTATGATTACTCTGATATATTAGTATGGAAGAGATAAATGTTATGCATGCTACTAATTATGTAACCTACAGACATTAGAATATTATCCGGAGAAAACATCATACAATTAATTGAAAAATTAGTAAAATCGACTGTTTATATGAATACACGTTTATAACAGAAGAGCGACTTAGAATTTTAAAGAAACAATAGATCGTTTTTTTAGGTTAACGATTTTGAGTAAAGTTTCAGTATAAATATATACCGTTTATACTTTTTACCATTTTTAGTCTTATTAACAGTAGGTTTTTTTTGTCAAACCTGTTTAAAGTTTTCTAGTTTTGACAAAATCAATGTTTTTTTTTTTTTTTACCAAAAGATTTAAACCATGTTTTATCTGTATTTAAAAGTTCATAATGATTGAATGGTCCAACGTATAATGGTGCAATAATTCTTTATAAACATGTTGTTGTTGAATATTGATGGAAAACAGTCTATTCTGTAAAAATCGTCTAGTAATTTACTTAAACGCTTCTTAACAAAATCCTGATTCACGATTTATAAAATTTTTTATAAGTATCGTTATTTTAGTATCGTTATTTAAATATACAACTAAGATGGTAATTTTTCAGGACTTTTTGTCAAATATTAAATATGTTATTTGAAATGAATTTAAAAACAAGGTGTTTTGAAAGTTTTATTTTTATCCCCAAAAGTTATTAAACTTTTTTTGAAACTTCGGTAAAGTATGTAGTGATTTGCCATATACTGAAAAGTTCAAGTTTCTAGCAACATTACTTCACGAGCTATATTTATATTATTATAAATAAAAATTAAATAAACTAAAATCGACTTTGTAAAAGTATCGCTCACGGCAAATTTTACCGTTTTTAATCGATTTTCGGCAGTTTTTCCTCGTGATTGTAAAAACTATCAAGAAGAGAAAAATGAACCCTGAGAGTTCCATCTAAATGGGATTTAAGATCTATATAGATGCTGGATGAAACTTTTGGAGCATCATTACTACCTAAAAAGTTTATACAGAAAAAAAAAAAATTAAAACCAATAGATTTTTTGCTTTACTCAGAATCAATACCTTGTTGGTTTGAAGATTTTGAAGATTGAACTATAATGAAATGTTTATTGAATAATTAATTTTAAGAATTACAAAAATATCATTAAATATTTTATATGATGAGAATTCAATAGAAAATTATCGATTGATCAATCAATTAAAAATATGTTAATTGTCATTCGATAATGTTTAATTTAAAATAGTTCATAAATTTTCTTGTTTTTGTTGTCCTGGCGAGACGATGATTATTAGAAATAAATATTTCGTTTTAAAATAGACCATGAATAGCTGAATACTTAATTTTGTTGTCAAGAGTAAACATTTATAATATACATTGAAGATGAGTAAATTAACCAAATTATTTCACCAGTTTATATATTATATAGGAATATTCGTAAAAAAGCTAAGGTAAGTTAAAATCACTATAAACTTTAAATGAATTTGAGTAAAAAAGTCAAGTTACAGTCTACGCGCGTCATCCAACGAAATTGGATGCCCGAACGGATACAATGAGCATATTTTTCCGTCACTCGTTTCAACGAATACTTAGCGTTTGCAGTATAGTTTCCATAATAAGAAAGAAAAAATGAAGATCTAAAAATGCTTTGAAAAAACAAAACTTCCAGAACGCATGTCAATAATAATAAAAACAGATTCTCACCTTTACTTGACCAAAATTATACAAACAATGATAACGATCTGTCCAAAATCATCGATATTGACTACCATAATTTTACGTAGGAATATGACATTATAATGACTTCATTCCTTTCCGTGAAACAGTTATTCAAATATTCTCTTATTCTTATTGAATTTAATATAATTAGTGAAATACATTTTTGATGCTAAATTATATCTCAGCTGATGATTATTGTACTGTTACGAAATATTTCATTCAATAAAACACTACATTATGATGTTGAAGTCTTAGTTAAGGAAATATTGCCAACATACCATGGTACACCTGTAATAAAATTAGTCGAACAGTAATGTTTTGATTTGCTTGAATTTGGCGAATGTCGAAAGGATTGGCAGGTCCTCAAATTTGTTTTTCATTAGACCAAAATATAGGTCTTGTATTGGTTAATAGATTAATAATTTCGTTTTTGAGTTGTGTTTCGATTTTAATAATGGACAATGTATGAGAAGTTTTACATTTGCCACTTGTTTAAAAAAATTCTATAAACATAAATTTATTAATCGATTTTGATAACATTTTAAATATTAGTAGTCGTGAACTTAAGTGTAGGTACATAAGTAATCATATATAATATTGTCTATTTTTAAAACAAAGAATTACGAATATGAAGTAACAATAAAAATAAATATATAATTTTTTGTATCCAGATTCTAGAGTCATTTTGATCTGTAATTTTAGCTTTAAACGTTTATAAAAACAATTGATTAGGTCGACATATTTTTAAAATGTCAAAAATTGAAAGAAAAAAACATGTGTGTGTGTGTGTGTGTGTGTGTGTGTGTGTGTGTGTGTGTGTGTGTGTGTGTGTGTGTGTGTGTGTGTGTGTGTGTGCATGTGTTAGTATGCGCACCTGAAGTTAATACTTTTTAATTTATTCAATAATGGTAAGAGAGAGATTAGTGGTATCAAACGATAATATACTTAATTAACACTACTGTTTTCATATACATATTTATCAACTGATTTTCGTATTTTTAATTTATTTAAATTTAAATTTATTATGTAGAAACAACAGTGCTAAAAATAGATCCACAATCTGTATTCTGTCGTTAATATAAATAAAAATTGTATTGTGAATGTCACATGTGGGTAACATATTCAGAAATCATAAACATGTTTGGTGACATATGAAAAATTTATCTTTAGTCCGGATTCAGCTTTAAGGGGGGTTTACACGAGATTAGTGCTCGGCCGAGTCACTAGAGTAAGTCACTAAATTGAGTTAACTTGAATCATGTGGACAATAGATTAACTACTAAATCTAGTACTGGATTTAGTAAACATTTTAGTCGAGTAAATAAAAACTGATTCTATTTACTAGGCCGAGTAGCTGTACTCGCCTTATACTGTCCTAGTGTAGACAACACTATCTTTAGTAAAATCACGAGTGATAACAATATTTGGATTTATCAATTTATATTTTACCATGTTATCAATTTAAGCTTTTTGTTCACTTCTTTACTATAGTTACTAATTACCTACCTACTACAGTTGAATAAGTTTAAATCAAAATTCATTCATTTCATCATTGTTTTACATAACTAAGTTACTCCTTTGTTGAAATTGTCCATTTTTAATATAGATTTATACTAAAAGTTTTAAAATGAAAAGAAAATAACTTTCAAAAGAGGATTTTTGAAAACTAAACAAAACTGTCAAAAGTATTAATAGATAACTATAATTTTAGGTAAATATAGTTACTTATTAACTATACTAATTCACTGGCTCATTTCCCCTTTTACATGTGAACACGTACTCTCTACTAAATTATTGAACTTTTAGTGACTTACTCTAGTGACTCGGCCGAGCACTAATCTCGTGTAAACCCGGCTTTAGGAACTCTAGGAGCTTAAGAGCTCCATTATAGCAACAATAAAAACAGTTATCAACAATAGTTACTATATTATCACTGTATAAAACTTTCTATTAACATTCGTCCACGCACAGGCGCGGCTCCAGGGGGGGGGGGCACTAGAGACATTGTAGTATACTGGTAGTAGCATTAGTTTTAATATTTTAAAATAAAATCAATAAATGTAAGAATCTGTTGTACGTACTACGTACCAAATCATCAAAAACGTAAATAGGTATCTAATACTTCGTAGACGCGTAATGTGTACCACTTCCATATAACTATGAAATATACGAGTATAATATTAATTGATTTATATCGTCACACAACGATAATATTATTACGACGAAAAACTACTAAACTACTATCTAATACCTATTCTATAAATAATCAACATATTATTTATCTATCAAATATCAATGTTTTTGTTGAAAACTATTAAAGTTTGTAATCGATTATGAGTTAAAAATTACTATATTCACAAGTATAATCGTGTTGACATTTGAACAAAATTAAATTGCTGTTAATGTTGCATGTATATTCTTCATCAACAAATCTAAATAGGTATTTAAATATGAGTGAACTAAAAGCAAAATTTGCAAATTTTATGTTTAATAAAAGGTAAAAGTTAAGATTATTTTATTTGATCATTGTATTTTTTTTTTATTTTAATTTTAATAATTAATATGTTTAGAATATTAATGAGATTAATACTGTAAGTTTAAAAACAAAATTGCAGAAAATTAGTGATGCAAAAGACGATCAAGATGATCAAGTTTTTCAAAATAAAATTTAATATAAGAGTCTTAATTGTGTATTTACTGTAAAATGTGCATGCCAGTAGGTGTGAAACGTGGTATTTCCTGAAAGTCCTTGAAATTCAGTGATATCCATTTCCATAGGCATACATTGATATTTGAACGAGAAAGTATTTAAATTATTGGTGTAATTTTTTAATATATTCTATAAATAATAATGTGTAAAATTATCATTGGAATTAATTATTCCTTTTTAATTAAATAGTTTTAATTACGTTTTTTAGGTGTGTTTATTTTGACTTAGAGTGAGCTAAGGACTCAAAGCATTCCCTTAGTTGTGACAATGGTTATACATAGTAAATATAAATGGGCAAATGGCCCTCCCTCGGTGAGTTTCTGAAGCCGCATCTGTCCATGCAACTTTTTTGGGTGCATCCAAATGGTACCTATATAACTTTATTGAAGGAAGTTGTATCAGACATGCAGTTTTTGAAAATGTGTCAAAGTTGATAAATATTAAATTGAAGACTTCAAAATCATTATCAACCAATAGATGGGCATGTCGATCTGAAGCGGTCAATGTCGTAAAAAATAATTATTCTGCTTTCTTGATTGCCACTAAACAAATTACAGATAATACTCGTACTAATAAATCATATATAAGAGCTAAAGGACTCTGTATCATTTACCAAATGGAAAGTTTTGAATTTATTTTTGTTATGCAAATGCTGGATCCAATTTGGAATTTAATATTACATGTAAGTACAGTTTTACAGTCATCAAACATAAATTTATTAACATCTATTGATTTTGTAAGTTCAAAATTCATTAGAATCTATGAGAAATGATGAAAATGATTTTAAAAATGTTTATAAAAACACCAAACAACTGTTTGAAGAAAATTGTATTACTATAACTGCTGTTAAAAAAGAAAAGTATCATCTAAAATAAATACTACAACCAATCAAAATTTTATGTTTAGTAAAAATGATGAAATGAGAGTAAATGTATATTATCAAACATTAGATCAGTTGATAGCTGGATTAAATTTAAGATTTAACCAAGAAACGTTAAAGATGACAGAAAGTATGGATCATTTATTCAAATTAGAAACTGATTGTGATGATATTTTTCTTCTTTCATCTGTATTCGATTTAGATTCTGCCAACATGGAAACTGAAATTTATCTACTTAAACAATCAACAGAATTATCAGAAAGTAACATATCAAGTTGTGAAAAATTGATGGATTGGTTTTCCATACCTGGAACCAGCAGAGAATATATATTTCTAATGTATATAAATCTTTAAAATCATTTATGGCCATTCCTGTGACGACTTGTTCATGTGAAAGATCATTTTCGAAATTGAGTATAGTCAAAACCAAATTTAGAATTGCCATGTTAAGCCGCGTCCACACATAGCAAACATTTGAGGAAACATTTTTTGTCAAATGTTTGTCGAACATTTGTCGAACGTTTTTCAAACATTTGACTAATGACCACAAACGTTCGTTCATAATTTAGTTGTTCGCTATATGTTTGCCAACATTCGTGACCATGTCAGATCTAGAACAAGTCGCACGCTGCGTTGGCGCTGCTGCGTTTGTTATAATACGTGAGATTATTACTTCAAACAAGAAATTAAAAAAAAAAAAAAAGAAGGTGGTGGGAAAGACAACTTTTTCAGCGAAAAAAAAATTACAGCGGTGAGAATTTCGTTTTACATTGACTTGTGACGGTGACTTATTTAGTAATTTTCCACATTTCGTCAAGTGTTGATTTTGAATTTTCGATTAATTTAACTGACCTAAAAGTCATCAAAGAAAACACAAATATTGTTGTGATACTATTTCTATGTCAGTGCGTTTAGCAATTAATAATTATTTAAACAGAGGTAAATAGGTATCCAAGTACAAACATTGAAACACACATGCAAAATGTTCGCTTAGTGAGCGAACATTTGTGTTTGGATTATTGACAAACAAATTGGTTTGGAAACACGTCTACATCAAACAAACGTTCGAAAAACATTCTTCGAACGTTCGTCAAACGTTTGCTAGATGTTTTTGGTGTTCGGCGAACGTTCAACAAACGTTTTTTCAATTGTTTGTTAGGTGTGGACGCAGCTTTACAAGAACGTTTGGATAACTTTTTGACTATTTTCATAGAATAAGATTTAGAATATAAAGTTGACCTTGATGAATTTATTCAAACATTTAAAATATTAAGACCAGCTGAGCGACGCATGGTGTTATAAAAAAAAATAAAATATTTACAATAAATTCATGTTTTTTTTTTTTAATACAATTTAGATACAATAATTATTATAAATAATATCTAGGTTATTTTTTTTAATATTAGGTATTACTGGCCTAAAAATTTGGACTAATATAGAAATATATACAGTTAAAATATTTTTTGGCCTCCTCTGCCAAGATACCACCTATGCAAATTTTATCACTATCAATAAGACAAATGTAATCAATGACGTATGAAATGAATGTACTTTACTAATGAAAGTACTTTGTAATTCACATTACAATATTAATTAAAAGCATTATCATATTGTTATTTAATTATTACAAACCTATCATAAAAAAATGTATTATTTGACGGCACCAGCCCACCGGGAAATCTCGCGGCTTCCCGGTGGCCCAACCCGTCCCTGATGTAATGCATAGAAAACTATTAGGGGAAAGGTTTCTTTGCGAATTATCTTGACATACATTCTGATAAGAAATCACACGAAATGTTAAGTAAAATTATTAGATTCAGTGATATTTACAAATATTCAGAAACTCCGAGTTACATTAATGATATAGTCATATGAAATTCATATGGACGGTATTTTATGAGTCAAATCATTTTGGACATAAAATTTTGCCCTTGATAAAAATATCCGTTTGATGTATAACTAAGAATTTTGTTATTCGTGAAATAAAATTTAAGCCACATGGAATGTACTATATGGTAAGAATCAATGAAAAATTAAGCATTTAAAATAGTCCATATGAAAATATAAAAAGACAGAGGTAATACATATATTACGAATTCTTCATAACGGTCATAATATACAAAAATAATGTATTTTAATGATAAACGTACTACAGAGCTTACACGAAGATATTTCATAGAAGCATTTTTTTTTTACTATGACTATTAGGAAATATGTATGTTAATACATCATTTTAAAACACAAAGCAACTGAGAAGTAATGAATGCAATTCCAAGTGAACATTAAAGGATAATATTTATAATACATTTATACACAGCGCCGGCGGAAGATTTAGCGGGGCCCGGGGCAGATGTTTTCACTGTGCCCTAGGAATAAACCTTGGGTCGGTTAGAGCAGTAACTACTTGTGATTTCGAGTTTATTCACATTTTCTGTTTTTTTATTATGTAAATAGAATAGCACCCAATAATATTTTTTGTAGATTTTTCACGTAATATTGTTTACTAGTTGGGCGAAGAAGTGAATAACTTCGACGATTTTATTAGAAGTACCTACACATCAGTGTTGAAACTATCCGAATACTCGGATATTTTTAAATCCGGATAAAAATCAGTTCAAATATCCGTAATCCGATTATATTCGGGTATTCGTATACTATTCGGATATATTCGAATAATCGTACTATTCGGATATTATAGTATTCGGATATATTCGGATATTTTACTATTTAGATCTATTCGGATACATTCGGATAATCGTACTATTGTGATATTGTACGATATTTGTAATAACAACAATATTACCAAAAAATCATGGTATGTTATAACAAAATAAATATTATAAATTTAATATTATATAATTAGGAGAAAACGTAATACATTAAACAGATTTTATTTAAATAATTAATAACAAAAATAATAGGTACACAACTACAGTAGGTAGTACAATGAAAAATACCTACGTATTTTTTCTTTTATCGAATTAAATTTGTCTTCATGTAAGTTTTGGATACGGTTTTTAATATTTTTTCTTGATGGTATAATATATTGAGGTTCAATTACGTCTACAAATTATTTAAGTAGGTAATAAAATTAAAAATGTTATTTAAAAACTGTAATGTAAAAGGTAATCGGTCAAAAAGTCCGGGAATATACGAGTATTTTATAATCCTGACAAAAAGTCCGACAATTTTTTTTTATTCACGCTGTATATAAGTAGTATATATACACATTGTACTTGAAATGAAACTAGATACAATTTTATTATTCTTACCATAATATTAATACATATTATTTTTATAGATTATTAAAGTTAACACCGTTATATAGTCCAGTGAAAATCCTTAACCTATGGAGAACTTTTTACCAAATTTACAATTCTTAGTTTTGAATACTTAACATTTTATGAATTTTTGGTTTTTGAGTAACAGCTATATATCATAGTAAAACATCATAGTTAAATCAATACATTCCAAATTCTACGGATATTCGGATATTCGAATACAGCGGATATTCGCATATCCGAATACTATGGATATTCGTATATCCGAATATTACGGATAATCGTGAATATTCGGATTTTGTAATTTTAATTATCCGGATATCATAATCCGGTTAACCGAATATTTAAGAAATCCGAATTTAAGTCCCACCACTACTACACATGAAACACAGTATTAAAGTTAAATATTAAAATACCACACACATTTTTACAAAATAGACGGAACTTGTTAATAAGTTTGAAAAACAAAATTTTAGGCCGACAAATCATCGAATTCCGTGAAAGGCACGGGGCCCCTAAAATGTTGGGGCCCGGGGCAGCTGCCCCGTCTGCCCTGCCCTTCCGCCGGCGCTGTTTATACATTACTATATTTAAGATAATACCCTATAAAAAATAATTTATTGTTTATACAACAGCAAATTTTATGTTGTTTAAATATGGAAATCAGCTCTACTCGAAGAGTATTATTAATTTATGAAATTCCCAAAAGTTAAATACCAGTGAATACTTATATAGGTACACTCGCACTCATTTAGCAACTACAGCGTTGAATGTATCATTAAAATAATTGATGAAGTATCAGGTAGGGGTAGGTATTAAGAGATATTTTGAACATTTTAAGTGTTTATATAGGTACTTAATAATCTTGCGAAATTGAGTTTAATAGGTATTTCTTTTTTTTTTAATGGTTAAACAAATCATTATAACATTCGTAAATGAATTCCTATAATTCTAGACAAACCATACCACCATGGTTCCTAGAAATATGGCTTCAGTTAGGTACTGCTTTAGTTCAAACAATATTGTTTTATAATTCTTGCCTATATAAAATCTATAAGTTTTGAATAAAAGTGAAGTAAAATTAATTATAACAAATTGGAAATAATTAAATTTCGGGTATGGATTTTATATGATAAGTAATGCGATTTTATTTTACTACTATGTTTTATGTTATGTCTTCAAAAACTAAGATATTTTTCAAATTTTATGGAAATATAACACGTGGTTTTTGGAGATATAAAACTCAAAAATGTTTATGATTATCGAGCAAGGTGAAGTTTGAGTACTTAAAATTTTAATTTTAATGCGATAAATTATAATTATATAAGAATATAAGCTTTAGGGTAGGGGTGTTCGACGTACGGCTCGCAGACCGCATGCAACCTTTCGTAAAGTTTAATGTGGCCTTTACTTCAATTTTTTTCTAGTAATTGTAAATAAAATGTGATAATTCGTAAAAAGATTTTTACTCATTAATTGTTTTGGTAAAACAATAATTAAAATGTATTATTATTAAAATGTACGTGACCCACAATAACTTCTACGCACATGATGTAGCCCAATCTTCACAAAAGATTGAACTCCACTGCTTTAAGTAGAAAGGTACTATTGAAATGTATACTTCGTTTCATAGTAAGTATGGGGCATAAAACTTTAAATTAACAAAACTGATTTAAAAATCAAATAGTCTACATAACGTATAACCAGTTAGATAAATGTTTTTGATTAAATAAATTGCATTGCAAATAACCGTTTATAGTGACTAAACTAATCAATGAAAAACATGAATATTAATTTATATAATATTGACACTCAAAAATATAATTATCACATAATATAATTAAATTAATATAATTTTAACACACTATAATATAATTTAATTAATAGTATTCTTATATTAATCTATAAATTATATTCTTATTTGAAGTACTAACAAAAAGTTGTCATAAGGTTAGGTTACTTTTTTCATGTTTGTCAAAGCTATATAGTATATTCGCTTGCATGAATATTGTAATACTTAATACAGATTGTGTATTTTATAAAATCAAATTAAAATAAAGCCAGACATACTTCGCACCATGGTGTATTCTTTGCTCCTAGGACATGATAAAGTGGATGGGTATATTAAATTTTAAAGAAACGATAGATGATTACTTTAGTTTAACGACACTGAGAAAAGCGTCAGAGGAAAAATATATTGTATATTCAATATATACTTTATTATATATATTTAATATACTGTTTTTATATTTTACCATTTTCAGTCTAATTTTTGATAAGTTTTTTTTGTCAAACCTGTTTGAAGTTTTCTGGTTTGACAAAGGAAACATTTTTTTTTAAATAATCCTGTGTCGTGATTTTCGAAATTTTTTTTTGTATCGTTAGTAATGTATATGAGTATATTATTATATTCAATTTTCAGAATTTTTAGCCAAATATTAAAAATTTTATTAGAGATAAACTTTAAAAAAAACAAGGTATTATCAAAGTTGTATTTTTAGTCTACAATTTGTTAATTTTTTTTGAAACTTTCATAAAGCATGTATCAATATGCCTTTAAAAATAAGTGAAAATTTCAAGTTTCTAGCAACATTACTTTCCCTGATATCATTAAATAATCAAAATTTATCTAGTGAATGTTTCACTTACAGCAAATTAAACCATTTTTACTCGGTTTTTTGGCAGTTTTTCGTCATGCCTGAAAAAACCATTGAGAGAAGAAGAAAATGAATTCTCAAAGTATGTGATTTCCGATCTTTAGAGTTGTTGGATGAAACTTGGATAGAGTTAAGTGTACAAAAAGTATTTTCAGGAAAAAAACATCCTTGTAAAACCATAATAGGTTCTTCGCTTCACTCAAAATCTAAAACTGTTATACTTATATATATATATATATAATCATATATTCATATATAAAAAAAAGGTTATAATTTAGGTTCCACTTTTGTGACGACACTATTTAACTTATTTCAATTATTTTTCACATAGTTGTTCCAAATACCCTTCTGAGTATCACTACGTCACCCGATTTTTCATTTTTTTTGTCTGAGGGTAGAGAGAGAGGGAGAATTGTATTTTAAGGTTACGATTTTTTAGAGTGTCATTTAAATAATTTAAGGATTTTTTTTCACTAGTTTGTACCAAATACTCATACGATCTATTATTTACAATTTTATTTTATTTGTCATTTCAGTTATAATCAATTACTCACTCTGTCGTAAATAAACACGGGCCGAAATTAAGAATTAAAATTTAATATAATAGTTTTAATATTATTAGAGTTGTATGGTAAACACCAATCATTTCATCTGTATACCCCGACTAGCTCAATTATATAAATTGCGTAATCGAAAAATAATCATTTGTATATATTATTACTATTATTATATATATATTTTTTTTTTGTAATTTAGCTACTACTACTATTTAGTAGTTGATTAATTATGCATTTTTCTTCTTTAAAACTCAACTATGTGTGTTGATTCATGAATTTCATTTAAAGAAAGCAAAAACTACACATGGCCAAAGCCTGGTAATTCAGTTAGTACATATGTAATATGCATATAGCATACATCACAACTTCAGTGTAGTATGATAAACAAGATGTCCTTTTTCATATGATACATAAATTATTTTTGCATAATATGTTGAGTGTATTTAATTTTTTTTTAATTTTAAATATTTAAACAAAAACAATTATATTTTCTATTTTTAATTTAAATGAGTTTTAATTTATTTAGCTTATAATATTACAATCGCTATTGATAAAAGATTATAACATAATGAAAAAAATATATATTGTTTTTTTGGAAATGTTGATGTTTAAAAGTTTTATTGGGCCAATAGTGAAATTAAAATGTTGAAATTAGTGAGGTGAAGAAGCAGGGATATGTCGTGAATATATACAATTAGCATAGGTAATTTTAGTGTTTTATGGCCGGAGGGATAAGCATCAATATTTTTCAGATACCCTTTATTTAGAGAAATGATATCACTTTTGGCTTGCTCCCATATTGTGTATTTCATTTTTAACTGTCGACTTATGTAAAAGAATCTTGGTCTCTGAAACTCAAAAATCTTACAAATTAAAAATATATTTCAGTCATGATATCATATGACCTATTGGCCATCTAATTTACCTATGGTCAAAAAACCACTATGGATATTTTAATTATTAAACCAATATTTTTTATTGTCTTAATCTGTTTTAATAATTGATTTTTTGGATAGTACTTTGTTTAATATCTTTCATCTTTCATATCCTTGAGATTTCTATAATTATATGACCATTGACGAAAATTAGTAATTTAACTTTCAAAATATTGAGTTAAGATACGAAATCTACGAGAAGGTACGAGGTATTTATTCAACTACATAAAAAAAATAAAAATAAAACTATATTTTCTGATATATCAAACTAATGTGGTTCTATGGAATAATGGTAGTTTTAAATAAATTAGTATGAAAAAATTATATGTCTGTATGACAACTTGCATGTTATTTTATAGGTATATGGTGAATAGTATGTTTTACTTAAAATATTTCGGTGTTATATTCTTCGATTCGAATGACGATAACAATGTATACCACATTTTCTATTCAATCATATTATTCATAACTTGTATAAGCAATTTGATCCTCTTGCCATCGATTGCATTAGAATTTGACGACTGGTCTGAAGCATTGTCTACATCCATGTCAGCGGTAACGTGCAGTACGGGATCAGTTTGTACGATGCTATCACAGTTAACTATGATCTATAACATGAAGTATAATTACCAAAAGTACAAGACGACGTTAGAGAGTTTCGAGATTTACTTACCAATGGGCACCACTGTCTTGAATCACGTCAAGTGTTTTTCTTTGACTGTGGTGGTATCGTGCATAGCAGTCACGTTACCTTTTAATTATTTAAGACTTTACTCCATATACAACAACCATACAAATCCCAATTTAATGACTTTGTATTTTTGTTTCTACTATTTTCAAAACTTCAGCTTGTGTTGTACTGAATTACATTTCGTCATCCAGTGTTATATGGTGTATATGAAATTTCGAGAGATCAATACCGACTTGATAACGTTACACAGCGAACAGAAGACGACGGACAGACTCTCAATGAAAAAACCGTCCATTTCAGCTGAATGTGTGATTTTGTATGAAAAAGATTTTTATCACTCAAAAAGTAAAGAATATCCACTGGCTAACACCATAGAGCTTTTGAAGATAAAACATTGGTTGACCAGACAAGCCGTTTATAATTTAAACGTTTTGTTCGGCATTCCTATCGGAATGTCATTGATTACCATATGCACCGCGACGTTATTTGACGTGTACGCCCAAATGTTTCCTACGTATACCAACAGTGAGCTCAACAAATATGGATTCCGGTCAAATATATTATTCGTTGGATGGATGCTCCAATATTCCTTCAGATTTATCCTCATAGTTATAACAACACAAATTACAACGCAGCAGGTAATAATCGGTTGGACGTTATTATGCTTCGATTTAAAGATTAATTGAGCTGCACGATTGATCTAAGTCAATACCGATTGTTCATACTACATAACTGTTACAATATGGGTGTTTATTTAAAATATTATACACCGCGATTCACGAGCATTTACACAGTGAAATTGAACTCCATACAATGCATTTAAAATTTTCTAATGTACTATTAAAAAAACACAAATAGAACTATCATTTTACAAAAAACGTATTCACTTATTTAATACCCTTGTGGTTTTTAACTTTTTAGTTTTGAGAACTATTTTTTCATGACATAATATGATGGAAAAAAATTTTCTTTTTTGAAATTTGGACATCTACATTTTCATGATTGAATTTATTGGATCTAGTGTTAAAGAAATAAAATCATTACTAATGTATTTGAGAGGAGTGAAGAAACGAGAATTCCGTAAAAATACACTACTCCTCTGCTCTTGACATTAAATGAATAAATATTTAAAATAATTAATTCAGTAAAAATCATTTCTACCTACACAAATAAAATATATTCTCTCTTGTAATATTACGTTATAAATTGTGGTTTTCGTTTAAGTAAACTGAAAAATTTAATTTTCGTATATAGTTATACATAATATATTATATATATATATATATATATATATATATATATATATATATATATATATATATATAATTATTTTAAGTTTTTTATGTATTGCTATTAGTGTTTGCTATATTACTTTGTAGAATTGAATTGCACTGTGTAAATTCTCGGAAAATTTCTGATGAAACTAATTCTAATGTGTTAATCAACAGTGGTTGTGTAAACATTATTCATTCATGTGGCAAAATAATTTTTAGGAACCACGAACTTCCATAACTCGCTAACCAAGCTCTACAATATAAACAATGTTCATAATATTTTTTTTAAGTACTTATAACTATCATTATTAATAATTGTAGATAAATAGAGCATCTTAACGAAATAATATGAAATGATTATTCAAGTATTTATATTTTTATGTCGCAGAACTAGCTATCTTACAAGAATTAGTGGTTCTCTATACCGTTTATATGTTATAGTAAATACAGACAACTATTACTGTTTTTATACTTAAAAAATGTTTTCCGCCCATTCAGTCCAAAATCAGTAACGAGAACCTGCTCTTAAAGAACTCTTTTCGCGCGGGGACTGTCAAGCAATATAATTTCGTCATATTCAGCCAAGATATAAAAAACATCTATGATAAAGTAATATTATTATTGAGAAAAAACGTTTCGAATATTATATAACCTGGATGAGAGTTGAGACTTTTTCTCTCAGGTTATATTTATAGATCATTTGAACATTAATTGTATAATATATTGTGAGTATAGACTTTTTAAGAAGGTTCAGAAATTTATTGGATAAATATAATTTGTTGCTATATAACAGACCATTGATTCCAGTTTATATTGAATTATTCCATTATTAAACTCAATATTTTTTTAATTTTATTTCAGGCAGTCAAAACTAAAAAGTTGATTACTGAAATTAACAATCGATTTTTAGATTATAGTACTAAAGAAGAGGTAGGACAATTACTTTATAGTACAATATATGAATTAAAAATAAAACAAATTTATACAACAAAATAATTTAATATATTTTTAAGTATTTCAAAGTGACACTTAAAAAACCTGTTTCAAAAAAATAAATTATTTTCTTACCAATATTATGTTTCATAATGATAGCTCTTTAGTGAAATCGGCTGTAACACAATTTATTATATTTTATTATCCTTAAATATATTTATTTATTCAATTTTTTCGTGATAAGTATTAACAGTAATTATATTTGTTTATTTTTTAGTTTATTTTTCTATGCTAACATTTTATTTGTATAATTTACAGCTAGAATTATTTCACAATCAATTATCGGCTAGTTCATCGGAGTTCACTATTTACGATGTTTTTATATTAAACACTGGCCTTATCACCTCAGTAAGCAAATGTTTTCATTCTTGTCATTTTTCAACAGAACTTCTTACTAAAATCTTAGATAAATTTAAAATATTTTAAGTTAGATGAATAGTGTTTATGCGATTGACTATTTTTAACTAAACATAATTTGTTTATTTTAGGCACTGGCTGCTGGTGCAACATTCATTCTTATACTAGTACAATTTAATTCAGTCGAATTAACTAATGGAGATAAATTCAAAGCGCAATCTGAGCCTAGATTAAGAAAAAATTAGATTCAAGTGTCTAAAATAAAAAACGTATCGTTATAATAATAACTTTTAATTGATCACATACAATAATATATTTTTCACAATGTATAATAAAACTGTGTAATTTTGTTGTTTTAGCACTGTAGCATAGAAAAATGAATACCTAATTCATGATTGAAAAGAAAATGATTTATAATAATTAACTTACACCTATCGAATAGAATGTTTCGTCTCAAAACACCTGTTAAATTTAAAGTCGTGTGATGTGTGAACATTCTCTCTATGGGCATTATTTTCGGTAGTGTTCTTAAGTCTCAAAACTAAGATTTCCTAAACAACATAATTTGTTGTAACAAAAATAGATATTATCTATTACTTAGATCTATATATTTTTTATGTTTGTGAACATCTACGTGGGTGGAGAATAATATGATTGAAAGTTACGTTTAGCCTTACTGTCAATTAGAATATTCATGTAATTGGTATTTAAAAATGGTCATTGTTTTCTATTCTCAAAAGTGTTTTTAATTGATAAAACTATCGACAATTGAGTAGAAACAATTATATACGTATGTAAGATGTTAATAAGATTTCAGTAACTATGGTAAATTGGTAACATAAGAGTAGGAGAATAAACACATATCTTGTGTATTTTTGTATTCATATATTTTTCTAAACGTAGGTATCCTTGAATTAAAAATGATAAAGAATCACCCTAAAATTGACAACTTTTGCTCGCTCGAGTACCTATATTTAAAGAAAACCGACATTAAATATTTTTGAAAACAATACTTTTCAAGCCAAATTACAGTGACAGAAACTTTAAATTTTTAAAAAATGCAACAATATCTACTTAAAAATTTTACAAAAGTTTAAACATTTTTCATAACTTTTGGGCTAAACAAAGAATTTTTACTATTATTGGTATATTTTCTTTATATATCTTAATCTTCTTTTTTAATACTGAAGCTTTGCTCAGAATAGTTTAACTAAAGAAACAACCTATCATTTATTTGAAATTCTAAATATCCATCCCCATTATCCCGTCCGAAGGGCAAAGAATACATCTTGGTGCAAGGTACGTACTTTTTTTATCAAACCTGTTTAAAGTTTTCTTGTTTGTCATAGGAGATATTTTTTTACCAAAAGTTTCAAAACATGTCATTCTTTTCGTATACGTATTTGAAGGTTCATAATGATTAGATGGATCAATTGTTTTCAATAAACACCTTAGAGTCAAAAATTGACATAAAAACAGTTAAACTAAAACTTTAAAACATCGATTTTTCATCACCGTGGTTTTCAATTTTTGGAAAACTTAACTAGTTAATTCTAAAAAAAAATACTTGAATTTCGTTCAGAACCGTTTTCTGAAAATAACAATTTTCAAATTAAAATTTTTTATAAAATAATACCACCAACATGTATCATTTACTAGTTGTAAAAATAGCTAAAATTAAGTTCTTTACATTCATCGCCATTTTCTCTTCTAAGAAGCAATGAATACCTATGGTTCGAAGTAAGACAGGCATTCTTTAAAATTAGTTTTGCTTTATCGATTTATTGAATTCGATAGGCTTAATTGTTGGCCTTATAGTAGTTTTCGATTAAGCCATAAAGTCAATCACTCTGTGACCACGTTCTTTTTGCTTTTAAGTACACCAGATTTCATTAATATTCTATCGTCAAAACAGAAAGCTGTTAAAGGGTGGGATTTCAAGAATTTCTTAGAAAGCACTCGAAATATTTATAAATAAATAAGCGAGGCTATCACGAACTAACATAAAATAATTATATTATTTTATTAAATTGTGAGTTATTCTTATTAATTGTTGATTAGAGTTTTTTCTCAAAACAGTGAACTATTTTTCATTGTTAACTGTTTTATTAAAACTTTACCTATATTTTCCTCTATTGAAAATTTAATGGTTAATCATTATTTTTGACATTTAACACGTTTCACACTCATACTTGGTTCAATAGCTATAATAAATTCAGTAAACAACACTTTAATTGATTATCAAAGTTGAAAGCTTATACACATATATTTATTTATTTATTTATCAAAATAGTGTTTTAGTTATAATTTTAGTTCGGATGGAATACCTAATTCGTGTCTTAACCAAACAGAAGTGTTCAGTTAGTTAAACGTGCAGTGCATATTTATTTTATAGCTACCTACACAATTCTTAATGGTGCTCGATTTTACGTAAGCATACCTATGTGTTTTATAAATAAGTATGTAATGTATGAGTGATCTTTAACTAATATAATTTGAATTTCACAGTAAAATATACAATATTCTCATATCTATATTTTTATACGAATGTATCAGACAATTTTAGGTTCCGCACCAGGGGCGTATCTATAACCTTCTATATTCACTGACAGAAATGGCAACTTTTTCAATTTTGATATTAGCCTTCCATAATTTCAAAGTTGACAATGATTATTCTTATCGATTATTAATAACTTAAAACAAAATGAACCAAAAAATAAGTGTAAAGTTTTAAAAGATACAGTTCTTATTTATCTGAATACAAGAAGGTTTTAAAAATGCAATTATAGTTATTAATTAATATAATTCCTAACTTATTGTTATAGACGTATTATCAATTTATAATAGATTTTCAAAGTGAAAATTCCAATCTTCTTTTCTTCATGACAACGCCCGATGAATTATTTTTAAATTGTCCACTTATTTCCCTTTCTATAGAAAGTAACGTCAAATCATTTAGTCTTTTATGACTTTTCATAGTTGATCTGAGGTATGCTTTCATTCTTCTTATTGTTAAATAGCTTCTTTCTGCTGAAGCAATAGAAACAGGATTTGCAATAACAAGTTTCATTACTTTTTTAATTCTTTAAATCTAACTTGATAAATTTGAACTTGATTCAACAATTGAGAAAGACTAGACTAGATTAAAATAATGTTTTACCCAATACACATTGATATTTTAATTTATCAAGAAATTCGTCAGACTGATCAAATGGAAAAGTTTTTGCAATATTTCATAATGTTTCACAATCCAAAAATTATTTTCAAGTTTAGTCTAATACAACTAAAACTGCATAAAGCTCTCCATTTTCATCAAATCACCTATTCATTTCGAAATATATGACATCTATAATATTATTTATGACACAATAATCAAAATATCTAACACTCCAGCGACGCGTCGTCATTGTTATATTCTTCAATCTGTGTGGCCATTCGGAATTTAAGTTGTCAATATAGGAAACTATTTTTCGTTCATGTAGCTAATATATCGTATATAGATCTCTCTGTGGTCTTAGAATAATAATGTTGTTAATACGTGTACAAATATCTGTGAATGTATTTTAAATAGTATTGTTGTTTTTTTAGAAAAAATCTGGGTAGGTCCGGTCCTACCAGGCCTACCTACTGCCTACGCCTTGTTCCGAATGAAGCGAAGAGTGAATGGTTACACTATGATGAATTTTTCTCTTTTTTTTATATCTGTATAAATCGTTTTGTTATTTTTTTCCAATATTTTGGAAAAAATTCTGAACAACTGAATTAAAACGACAAAATTTGCATTAACAAGGTTTTCACTTTATCTAATTTAGTTAATGAGTCAGTATTTCAAATGTAAATAAATAAATAAAACTGGAAAACTTCAGGAATTATCTATACTATTCACATACAGACTTTACAAAAGTCGACCGGTTGAAGATAACAATTTATAAACATTGGAAGTTATTTTTTTTTGAACGTTTTTATTTCATCACATTTTAAATCCTAGATTTTTTGAATTTAGAACTGAATATTAAGTATAGCTATAATATGAAAACCATATTTGTATATTATAGGATTTACCAAGTTTTCATAAAAATTTTTAACGGCCAATTTCATAGTGCACATACAAAAACACTGAATTTACCAAAATTATTTCAATTTTGAGAAACATGCTTAAAATAATGACGCGATCTGATTTGAAACGAATACAAAACATTGTACGACATTTTAATAACTATGAAATTTACAATAATATTCTAATATATTTATCTTATGTTGGGTAGATAAATATTAGATATTAGGAAAACAAATACTTCAAATTCATTTTTTGTTATGGCGACTCACTATAAGATAATAATTCTATAATTATAATTATTTTTAATTTTTTTTAGTCCATAGTAAAATTGACAATGATGCACATAATTTTATACAGAATTTTGTTGTATTTTATTATACAAAAAGGCTATACGGAAACATCCCCCCCCCCCCAAAAAAAAGTACGTTTATTTTATGTATTTCTGTGAATGCCTTTGTGGGTAAAAGAATACATTGAAAAATAACAAAGTCCCACTATAGAACAGAATATTCACGGAACTAGCGTTTCAAGATGATAATTTTTCTTTATTCTTACAAGTTTTTTCAATAGTTGATTAAAATTACCTAAAATTTAGCAGAAACAGTTATATGTGTAAAATTAAAAATTTTGGTAGTTATAGTAACATACAATAAGGAGAATAAATATATTTTGATACTTTTTGTTCTGTATTATTTTTCTAAACGCATTCCTCATTTAAGAATGATAAAAAATTTGCCATGAAATTGAAAAAGTTTTCTTGCTCGTGATTATAGTTTGAGGAAGCCACCATAAAATATTTTCGAAAACAATATAATAATATAATATAATATAATATAATTTCATTTCACGCCAAATAACAAAGTAACAGTGATACATTTTACTTATACTTTTACTTAATTAGCGATATTGATAAATTTCAAAAACCGTAATTTGAATTTTTTTTTATGTTTCACATAATAATTCACATAATTTTTCATCGTAAACATTCCTTTAAAACATCGAAATTAATGCATTTATTTTAAAAATCATTAAAAAAATCATACATGTGTAGTCACCCTAGAATTGTTTATTTATTCTTAGATTACATACTATTTTATAATTTTGTATGTATATTTTTATTATAGGTAAACAGAAATAGTGTTCATTGTGAACAATGTTTTATTTGCAATATTTCGGTGAAATAATTTACGACTCGGATAACGATAATAACTTATTCCAAATTTTATATTCAACAATATTACTAGTTTCTTGCATAACTAACATGATTTTGTTATCGTCAATATCACAGGAGTTTGATGACTGGTCCAAAGCGTTATCTACGTCTATGTCAGCAGTACAATGTACGGTGGGGTCTCTTTCCGCATTTGTCTCAAGAATAGTTGTTATTTGCAATATGAAACATAAGTACCATAAATTCAGGACGACATTAGAGGGTTTCGAGATTTACATACCGATGAATACCACCTCGATGAACCGTAAAAAGTGGTTTGCTATTACTGTGATTTTCTTGATGTTTATCATCGTCGTGTCTGCAAACATTATAAAAGTGTACTCCATAAAGAATAAACACGTCCGTCCTACTTTAATGGCCATGTATTTTTTTTTCTACTACTTTCATAATCTAAGTTTGTGTTTCACGGAATTGCATTTTGCCATTCAGTGTTTTACGGCATACTTGAAGTTTTGTGATATAAACGAAAAATTACAAAATGTTCACTACGAATACAACAAGAGTTACATTACAAGATATCCGTTCCTAAATGCAGATGTAGTGACTTCGTGTAGCAACAACTCTTCACTTCGTGTGGTTCTGTACGAAAGAGACTTTTACTGTCCAAAGGACAAAGGATATCCATTGGCCAACATTATTGAACTTTTGAGAATCAAGCACTGGTTGACCAGAGAAGCTGTAAAAGACCTTAACTCAATATTTGGAATTCAAATGGGAATGTCAATGATAACTATAACCACAACAGCGTTATTCGACTTGTACACCCAAATTTTTTATACGTACACAAGCGCTATGTTTAATAAATCAATATTTCGATCAAATGAACTATTTGTCCTGTGGTTATTACAATATTCGTTCAGATACTGCATTATTGTTGTAACATCGCATGTAACAACGAAACAGGTAAACAGATAAACTAAATACATTTTAAACATAATGAAATGATTTATTTTTTCTTTAATATTAAACACATCCATCATTATAATCATTTTTATCTCAAACATTTTTAATATTTGACAAAATGTTTTGAAAATTGAATATAATCCAACACAAAAAAACACTTCACTAACAAAATTGAAATTATGTTTGTACTTTACATACCACCAAGTACTAATGTGTGAACCAATGCTATGTATAGACTATATAGATATTTATTACACAGTATTTGTTGTATGAATAGGATAAGTCATTTATAATATGATATAAATCATTTTAGAAATTATTCTTTAAGTATTTCATTAGATTGGTTTAAAACTCCAAAATGTTACCCCTATATCGTCTATTTTTTTTTTCATAAAATGTTTTATTTCAGGCAGTTAAAACAAAAAAAATTACAACCGAAATGAATAATCGACACTTGGACAGTAGTTCGAAAGAAGAGGTTAAGTTAATGATTGTCAATACATTTTATTTTATTTTTTGTATTGATATACATTTTTATAATTTACAGTTACAATTATTTTATAACCAATTGTGCACCGGTTCGACAGATTTGACTATTTACAATATTTTCACATTAAATAATAATCTCATCACTTCAGTAAGCAATTACTTCGAACTTTAATTTATTATACCTATAATATTAATATTAAATTGGGATTAACCTTACTAGTAGTGATTCGTACTTATACATGATTTTTTTCAAGGCATTGCACAGTGGGCCAGATATCAATAAAAATAGGTCAAAATTAATAATACCCATATTTTGTACAAATTCGTCTTTTTATAGGTCAATATATACGTTTTTAAGGTCATTTGTTAAAATATAATGACTTATAAGTTCTTAACTGATTAGATTTAAGTATAAAAATAGCAAATAAAAATAATATATTGAAAATTAAAAATTTTTTTTTTTATTTTAAATTTAAATATTATAACATACTTGCAAGTAATGAAATATACAAACTATTAAATATTATAAATTATAGAATATAAAATATAAATAATGAAAATTACATTTCATCAGATTTTTCCTCCTCAGTTTCATTTTCAAACTGTTCTTCGTATTCATCAGAATCATTTTCATTTTTTTCTTTTTCTAAGAGTAATAATTGTTTTGCTTCAATAGTTAATGGAGTACCTTTTTTGTCATATGTTTTACGTAAACTAGAAATATAAGGATCCGAAGACACTAATAGATTATTGAATAAGTCCTCCATAGTTTTAAGTCGTGATATTTTTCTAGTATTATGTTCGCGGTATTTTTTAATATCTTTGTTCCTCGCTTCTTGTGCTTCTTCACTTAGAAGTCCTATTGGAAGTAATGCATTTTCAATAATAAGAGATCCATGAAGCAAAACCTTATGGACAGTTGCCGGTAAATAAAACCAAGGATAATTAGAAACAAATAGTTTAGCTGTCTCAATTGCATAATTGTCAAACATTTGTAAATTAATCTTGTATTCAGTAGAAATAACTTGAAGTACTACGCCAAAACGTTTAATAACCTCCTCATTAACACCAGTAATTTCTGATGACAAAAGAGGATTTGCAAAAAATCGACGCGCAGTGTTCCCATCGTTGGACGTACCACTTCCACCTGGACGAGGAACATCAACCATAAGTCCCATTCTATCTTTGAATTTTATTTGTATTTCAGTTTTTTTTTTTTGTAATTTAATTTTATCACCACCTCTTGCTTGCCATTTCTGGAATTCTAAGCGATATGCTACGTGTAAAAGACACTCAAAAAACCTAATCCAGGCATGTAATGTCGACAATCCATAATTATAAGTTACGGAATTAGTGGATCGTTTTTGTATATCATCAATTTGGTTCATGTCTCTTGGAGAAGCAAGACAAACATTACAAACCTGACTTGATAAATTATTACAAATAGCATTGCACACTTTTCCATCGATCATACTTAATACCAATTCATGTTTGATTTTAAATATTTGTTCTTTTTGAGCAATAGTTGAGTATTCTAAATTTTTTATTTGTTCTGATATATCTTCAAATTCTTTTTTTGTTAGCTCAGTTGTTTCTTTTTCAAATTGTAGTCTAATGGGTCGACAGTACTTCGTAGAAGACGTTTTTGGATTTTTCCATATACTTTTCTTAAGTTCTGTGTTATCATTGCTTTGAGCATACAACCATATAGGAACAAGAGATGACAAAATAATATTACTATCTGAAGAATCTGTATTAGAAAATTTTTGTTTATATTGGGACTGTCCCGATGCCCCATCGAACCCCCATTTACTTATAAGAATTAATGTTTGATTCCCAAAAAATGATAAATTTGATTTATTTATCGATTTAATTATTCGACTGACTGTATGGTCAAGTAAACCTTGGAGTTCAACTTCTGCGCATGTTTCAGAAACACTTATATATTTTTGTTCAGGATAACAATGAGATTTTGCTATTCTCACATTATTATAAGTAGGGTATATATTAGCATTTTTTTTCTTTGCCTGTAATCTAATTAGTGTATACTGAGATTTGGTTAGTTTTGCATCCATTATTAAAGCTAAAGCCTCATCTTCAGAATAAGCTAAAATTGTATTTAGAGTTGCTGAATTTTTATATGCATTTCTAATTTTATGAGCACGAGTGGGAGTGGTTGACGTTGATTCTTTTAATAGCTTACTCTCATCGTTTTTACCATGCTCTTTAAGACTAACTTGTGCTGCAAAGACAAGTTCACCAACAGAAGTTGATTTCCGTAGTAACTCCGTTCTCCGACGCTTAGTCTTTTCACTAGCACCTGAAAATTGCACTTGAGGTCTACCAGAAGATAAATTTGATGGAGGAATATTTGGAAGTTGGATATTTTTTTGAAGCCAATCGTTGTTTGCTTGTTCAAAACGGTCGCGTATTCTATGGCACAATTTCCATCGCTTATCAAGTTCGTACAAGAAAAAATTTATTTTTTTTTTCACATCATTTTCAATTTCAAAAAATTTATTTTCACATAAATTCAACTTTGATTTTATGTATAATAAAAGAACGTTGACACGGTCGTTATCATTTGATGGTGAACTCACGAGTAATAAATATAATTCCCGCCGGGAAATATTTACAGATGGCATCCTAAAATTTCAGACAATTCCTTTTATTAAAGAAATGTGCAAATATGTGCAGGAAAAGTTACATATTTTAAAAATAGATCTAATTTGTGATAATATTATGTAGTCATTATATCACTAATCAATGCTAATAAGAAGTATATGCGTATGGAATTTAAAAAAAATAAATACAAATTTATCAAAAAGCTATTGATTTTATTTGTACGATTTTTATTAAATATATTACTTATTTCTATTTTAACCATTTTAAAATATTTCTTACCTTGTGAGCTTTTAGATGACACAAAAAATGTAGAAAAGTTCAAAAAAGAAGCGTACAAATTTTAACAACACGATAACTCTATGTGCATGTGCAAACAAATACCGTAAAATGAGTTCATATTTATACATACACAATCGTCTTTTGATAAGCTTTAATGACGGGAAATCGTCATGTACTACAATAAACATTATCTATATTACGTATCTAAATATAATCTATTACAAAACCCAAGTTATATTGTTTTTTTTTTTTCATTTTTGTCTTATTTTTATTAATATCTGGCCCACTGTGCATTGGCGGCTGGTGCAACATATATACTCATATTAGTGCAATTGAACTCCAATAAATCGAAAAATTAAAACCACAAATCAAAATATATTAACTAATTTTGGTATGCGAATCATGTGTTGAAAATATTACGTAGTTTTTAAATTAACATGGTACTATATTATGATCATTAATAATTTTTGTTTACAGAAATAAAATTAAAAATAAAAAATAAACATCATTGTAAAACCATAAGACCCTTCGCTTCACTCAGAATCTAAAACAAATTGTTAGTTCAAACTTTATATTGATTTCATTCAAAATTTGTATAACGTATAGTGTAAATATCATCATTATTGTGAGTAGAGAAAGAACATAAAATATGCAATAACATTTTCCAGTCGATTCTTCATTTCATGGGATTATTCCAACGCGTAACTTACGACTCTAGGTAATAATGTCCATCTTAAAAATGATCATGGAAAAATGGTGAGCTGAAAATATCTGTATTCATAAATTATAAAATATATAACAGAAAAATGCTATTATTATTATTATTATGTTGGTAATGATACTGTATTGCAGCGTTTCTTAAACTGTGTTCCACGGAACCCTGGGGTTCCACGGAGATCACTTCAGGGTTCCGCGAAGCTTAATGATTTATTTCAAAATTTCAAAATTCCAGTATTTTCCAAATGACCAATCGATGAAATATAAAAATGAATTGTGAATTAAAAATCCATTTATCGTCAATACGTGACCTTCAGCATGACATGGCTATGTCAGCAAATAAATATGAAACTTTTATTGAAATGACATTAGATTCATCGTTGCAAGAAAAATTTAAATCAATGCCACTAGTAGAATTTTGGAACATTTTCAAATATGAATATCCTTGACTGTCACAAAAGACCGTGTTGGCACCGAAACGGGGTTCTCCACCTATATACCAACAAAACAAAATACCACAACATACTTGACGCTGAACGTCATATGATCATACAATTTTCATCAACAGAGCCTAATTTTAAGAATATTTGTAAAAATAAAAAGAAATTTCATTCGTCTCATTAAAATGTGTCCTTGGTCTTATTAATGTAATTATTATTATATGTGTACACCATTATTATTATTTTTATTTTTATTTTAACACACTTTTTTGAATCAAATACCTTTAAGACAATATTAGTATATGATTATAATTTATTTACAAATAATCCTGAAAAAAAGCTAATAATCTAAAAAAAGTAATGGTTCCACGATAAAAGTGGGCAACAAAAAGGGTTCCATGGAAAAAAAAGTTTAAGAAACGCTGCTGTATTGTGATATGTAACTAATTAATGAGAGCATTTATGAACGTCAAACCTAATCTATGCAGTATGCACTCTTCAGGTAATAATTATATACGTTTTAAGTTTATTGAAAATCGATCCAGTAGTTTCGAAGGATTTAGCAATTATTTAGCAATTATTACTGCATCGAAATGCATTTCTTAAATATAACTTTATTTTAAACAAAAATTTAGAGTTGATACACTTTTTTTTCATCAAATAATAGTGATAACTTAGGAGAAATTTAAAAAAGTACGTATTTCACCCCATGCGGTATTCTTCGCTCCTAAGACAAGTTAATGGGGATGAGTGTATTGAATTTTAAAGAAATTATTGGTGATTTCTTTAGTTAAGCAAATCTGAGTAAAACCTCACAATCAAAATATACCGTGGTGAAGGAATAATTTTCTTAAATAAATATTTAAAGGTGAAAATTAACGTAAAAACGGTTTATTACGTAAAAATCATATAATAATTTACTTAAATGCTTATAAAAAAAAAAATCCTGAATCACGATTTTTTAAATTTTTTTCAAAATTATTAGATAAGTGTATGAGTAAAGTTATATCAAAATTTCAAACGCTTTTTTCGAATATTTGAAATTTTATTAGGAATAAACTTCGAAAAAAAAACCAAGATATTTTTAAAGTTCTATATTTAGCCCAAAAGTTATCAAATATTTTTGAAACTGTTTAGAAAGTATGTAGTGATACGTCAATATAAATAACAATCAGTTTATTAAATATATTTTCCAAGATATTTTAAAAGTAATCAAAAAGAGACTCATAAACTACTCAGAAGAAAATAATTTATAACCTACATCTCAATATGGCTTTAGGGGGACGGAGTGGCCGAGTGGACTCAGGTAGCGGTTACGACACGTACCATCGCCGGTTCGAACCCGGCCTCGGGCAGTCTCTCTAACTTGGACAGGAAACAACTGTCTTCGGAGAGAGACTGCCATCCCCCCCCACTCCGGGGCATGGCAGAAACCTACGGGTGCCCCAATAGAAATTCTGACAAACCAGCATCCGAACTGTAGACCCAAGGTTCTACACTCCCGGATAACCATGCCATACGAAAAAAAAATATATATGGCTTTAGATAGGGCTTAGATACGGAGGACGCCTTAGCTCATCTTACTAATGAAATATACTTGGAAATATATAACTATTTGAGACAAACATAATAAAACTATTGGCGTATTTTTAGATAGAAGCAAAGCTTTTGACAGTATATCACATTCTATTTCGCTAAACAGATTAAATTCTTTTGGCATTACAAGGACAGCATATAACATTTTTAAATCATACTTTGAACAAAGAACCAAACAGGTTAAAATAGGCAACACATTAAATTAAATAGGCTTAGTTCATAATGGTGTCCTACAAGGAACAGTATTATCTCCAATTTTATGTATTATTTATGTAACAGCATTAAATAATCTAAATACTCGTGTAAACGGAAACATTTTCTCAAACGCAGATGAAACTTCCATTACATTCTCTGAAACTAAATGGGGTACAGTATGGCAAAAATGTGCAGTCAGTAATTGATGAATGGTTTCGAATATAAATGAATTATGATAAATCGAAGTCTACTGTTTTTTCCTACGACATAATATTAACACCACAAAAAAATGAATTTATGAAACATAAACAATTAAATAGCAACAACGAAAAATCTTTAGACAATTGATGAAAAATTTTTCGTATTCGACAATTGATGAAAAATATGACTGATATATTTTTAATATTTGATGAAAACTTCTGAAAATTTAATATGGCCTTACTCATACACTTCACTAACGATTCTGAAAAAAATTCAAATCATGGCTCAGGATTTTTTTTTTAATAGTGTTAATTAAAAATGTAAGTAAATTATTATACAATTTTTACGTAATTAACTGTTTTTAGGTCAATTCATAACTTTAAAAATGTATTTAAAGAAATTGGTCTATCTAATCATTATGCAACTTTAATAACAGATAGAACAATGAGTTTAGAATCTCTTGGTTAAAAAAAAAAAATACCTCCCTTGTCAACAAAGAAAACTTTAAACAACTTTAAAAAAATGTCTGAGATATGATTTCTTTAAAATTAAATACGCCCATCCCAATAAACTTGTCCGAAGAACGATGAATATCCATTGGGTGAAGTACGTACTTTTTATTTATTGTTTATTTTTTACTTAAATATTTTATTTCATATTGTTTTATTTGATACACTGTATTAAAAATTATGTATAAATATATTCCGCCGTGGATAGTCGTCACGCGCACATGTGTTCCGTTATGAGAAACATTATATTTCTTTTTTTCCGTACTCAAATTTTCGACTATCAACTTGTTTTGTGTACCAAAATAGTCATCTAAGTACCACCGATCTGTGCACACTACTCTCAGCTTCCGAGAGGCCCAGTCCTCCAAGAAAAACTGACGATCAGGGAATTTTTAACTAACTGGTAAGAAATCAAACCACAAATACTATCACAAGTTACATAACACCGCGCCCACCGCGGCGCTCTCCGCGGGCTTATCGCTACCTTATCTCCAGTCCACTCACGGTTAGTTAGATTTAATAAAATCAATATACAAATCATATCAATACAACAAATTTAATAAAGAAGACGCATATATCAATCAATAGCACCTACTTAAGTATCAGAAATAAACAACTAAAACAATAACTGCAAATCAATTAATACTCAAATCCATTACACTTCATCGCTATTACCATCGTGGATATGCAGATATACCGACCGATGGCAAGTAGAAAATCATCCTTCCCCGACTCGACCTGTCTAACCGAAAAGTATATCGAGTAGGATTTGTCTTGGAATACCTTACCAGTATTAACGCCTTGACAAATCACTACCGATATAGTTAGTACGCCAAACAGTCAGTCTCGAGTGCCCCCAATATCCCGCCGCACTACCGAAGTCGCCTTTCAATCGACGTCGACCAGCCAATCCAGGATTATCAGCTGCCGCCGCCGATATCCAGTCAACCCGAGAGTCTAGGAACCAAGAGCCCAGATCCAGTTCACAAATCACCGTGAGTCATTCCCCCCTTCTTAATAATTTAATATATATATATATATATATATATTGTATATTTGGAATACTTGACTTGTTCAGTATTAATGCCTGTATATAAATATATATATATTGAATCTCACTAGTAGCCACCACCTAATGTCGTAGTAGTAGTAGTAGTAAAAATATTGTAGCTCGAAGAGCATTAGAAATTGTATGTTTAAAAGAAAATATTGTCAAACTAATTTAGATATAACAAATAAAGTACGTTTAATTATAAGACTCTACAAAAATGTGTTGTTATTGTAATTAACGTTACATTGTATAAATCAAATAAAGAATAAAAAAAAAAAGCTGGTAAGTGAGATGATGGTGGTACAAGTTCGTCTTTCGTCCCTTCGGTCCTCGGACAAGATATTGGTGATGAATGTATTAAGTTTTAAAGAAATGATGACTCATTTCTTTAGTATAAAACGATTCTGAGCAAAGCTTCAGTGTAATATAATATATTATTATTTAAATACTGTTTATGTATTTTACGGTTATTTGTATAATTTTTGGTGAGTTATAATAATTTATTAAAGTGTGTATAAAAAAAAATCCTGACTCACGATTTTTGAATTTTTGTTAGGATAATTAGGTAGGTATATGAGTAAGGTCATATTAAATTTTCAGAACTTTTTGTCAAATATTTAAAATTAAATTACATAAAAACTTTCAAACAATTTGGTAAATTAAAAGTTCTATATTTAAGTCAAAAGTGCTATAATTATTCTGAAAATGTTGTCTAATATAAGAAAGTATGTATTTGATATTGGATAAAATTTTCAAGTTTCTATCTTCAATACTTTTTGATTTATGACTAAATACCTAAAATCTGAACAGTGAAAATCTCGTTTACGGCGAATTTTTACCGATTTTACCGTTTTTACTCAGTTTTTCGATCATTATTCTTGATTACTGGAAAAACTATGAAGATTTTGGAAAAATGACCTCTTTAAAGTACCATCTCAGTTCAATTTCAAATCTAAAAAGTTGCTGGACGAAACTTTCGGACAAGGATTTCTATACGAAAAAGTGTTTACAGAAAAAAAAAAAATAAATAATAAACATCATTGTAAAACCATAAGATCCTTCGCTTCACTCAGAATCTAAAAAAAAATGTATAAATATACATAAGAAAAACGTTAAATGTATATTATATTATATTTGTCGTTACAATTGAATTTCGAAATAAAGAATATTATTAATATTATACCCTAACGATGAAGGCCAGTGAATATATTTCAAATGCACACTTATTTTTAAATTATAGCATAGGCCATAGACAGTTTCATTAAAAAAAGTATTGAAGTATTAATAGATTTTTGAACGTTTTAAAGTGTTTCATGTTGATGTGTAATAACATTGTGGAATCGTGTCAAATACGTACAACATTTTTTTTAATGGTTAAACAAATCATTATAAAATTGGTAAATTGATTGCTTTTCAACACTTACCATAGTTCGCTGAAATGTCATTTCAGTTATTCTTTTAGTTCAAAATATATATTTCTTACGTAAAATGTATAAGTTTTGATTAGACGTGAAATAAAACTAATAATATTCGATTGAAGATTAGCTACGTGTTAGGTATGGATATATGTTTATGTGATTTTAATTGACTGCTGCGTTTTATATTATGTATCAATAAACTTAGTTTTAAAATTTTAAGGAAATATTTGAGTTCTGAAAATCGTAAAATCTAACAATATTCATGTTAATGAAGCAAAAAAAAACCTTTTTAGAGTACATAAATATTAATTATAATGTAGTAAATTCTAGTAATCTAAATACGTACTTCTAAGAATATAAGCTATAGCTACTATTGGAATTCTTTGTTTGATAATATGAAATAGAAAACTTTAAAATTATCAAGGTTAAATATTCTAGTGTAATCAAGATAACTATTCTAATGTAGTAAATTATTTATAAAACATTTCATAATTATTAAACAAATAAATTAAAACAATTTTTAGCGGTTACTAGTTTCTTTGTCGGTAGGTTTTTTTTTTTTATCAGAACCTCGCAAAATAAACTGACCCATAAAATGTCAATAAAATGAAAAGAAGAAGAAAAATAAACATTATTTTAAAACCAATAGATCCTTCACTTCATTCAGAAACTAAAATAAAGAAATATGTAAGAAATATACTTTTTAAGTTCTATTTTTAGCCAAACCTTTGTGAAACTTCTTATCAAGATTGTAAAATTATATCTTAGGTTTATGATGAAAAATTCAAGTTTTTAGGCATTCTCTAGCAACATGAATTTTGGAGTTATGCATAAATAACAAAATTTGATTTAGTGAGTCTCGTTTGCGTCTAATTTGAACTTGAAATATAGATAAAAATACATGTTTTAAATCCTTAAGTGAAGAACATGTTCTTCCATAATCAGAAAAAAAAATTAAAGGAAGTTTTGACAAAAAAAACCTACCGACAATCAGACTAAAAACAGTAAAATATGTAAACAGTATATATTACAATAAAACCTTGCTCAGAAATAAATAACTAAAAAATAATTGATCATTTAGTTAAAAATCAATACACTCTACCATTATATTGTTCTAAAATTGAAGAAACAAAGGACCTCCATCATCATTGCTTTACCATCTTTTTAAAAAAGATATTTAGGTAAATATATTTTAGCATTTTCAAAAAAATCTGAAATATCTAATCTTAAGGATTATCTAATTTGAATACTTAAAAAGCAAAAATTTAAATTAATAGATCATATACTTAAAGAAACGATTAAATAATTATAATTATAATAGCTTGCTAGTGGAGTTAACAAATAGTAGTATTTCTGATATTTACTTTCTGGCTCCTCATATCCGAAACTTTTATAACAATATGAATATTTTATGGAAATTAGTAATTAAAATTTAAAATATTAGGGCAACTAAAACAATTACAGAGAATCAAATAATCATCTTAGTTTATAGAAAAACATCAAAACAAAATAAATAATACCTGACGAGTCTAATTAGATCTATATTTTAATGAAAATAATTAGGAATAAAATATTTTTATCTGACATCATGTATGTTATTTTATAGGTACATAATGGATATTATATTTTACTTAAAATATTTCGGTGTTATATTCTTCGATTCGAATGACGATAACAATGTATACCACATTTTCTATTCAATCATATTATTCATAACTTGTATAAGCAATTTGATCCTCTTGCCATCGATTGCATTAGAATTCGACGACTGGTCTGAAGCGTTGTCTACATCCATGTCAGCGGTAACATGCAGTACGTGTTCAGTTTGTACGATGATAGCACAAATAATTATGATTTATAACACGAAGTATAATTACCAAAAGTACCAGACAACATTAGAGGGGTTCGAGATATATATACCGATGACCACCTCTATTATGAATTACGTCAAGTTTTTTTCTTTAACTACAGTGTTCTTGTGCATAGCGGTCACGCTGCCCTTTAATTATTTAAAAGTTTATTCCATATACAAAAACCATCCAAATCCCAGTCTTATGACTATGTATTTTTGTTTCTACTATTTTCAAAACTTCAGTTTGTGTTGTACCGAATTACATTTCGTCATCCAGTGTTTCATGGCGTATACAAAGTTCCGTGAGATCAATACCGACTTGATAAAGTTACACGGCGAACAGAAGACGACGGACAGACTCTCAATAAAAAAACCATCCATTTCAGCTGAATGTGTGATTTTGTATGAAAAAGATTTTTATCACTCAAAAAGTAAAGAATATCCACTGGCTAACACCATAGAGCTGTTGAAGATAAAACATTGGTTGACCAGACAAGCCGTTTATAATTTAAACGTTTTGTTCGGCATTCCTATCGGAATGTCATTGATTACCATATGCACCGCGACGTTATTTGACGTATACACTCAAATATTTTACACGTATACCAATAATGTGTTCAACAAAAATGTATTCCGGTCAAAATTTTTATTCGTCGGATGGATGCTCCAATATTCCTTCAGATTCGTCCTCATAATAGCAACAACGCAAACCACAACGCACCAGGTAATCATCGTTCGGACGACATTATTTTGCATTTTAAAGACAATTTAATACATTTTGATGAAAGTTAAATACCGATGGTGCATAATTATTAAAATGTAAATGTATATTAGAAACATTATCTACTGAGTTTCACAGAGATTCACTTAATCTGCTTTAATTCTCTACATTCTACAATGTATACCTACATTAGGATATTTTTTAAATTTACAATTAAAAATTCAAGCAGAAATATTTACGAAAAAAGTTTTTTTTTTATTCAATGGTCCTTAAACTTTGTTTTGTTTTGGAGTCCTTTAGAAGCTAAAAATTAATCTTTAAAGCTCCAAAAATCAGGAATATCTAATATCATTTTCAATTTCGAAATAAAAACATGGCTTTATCGTATAACTATATACGTTATTTTTAGACGATGTGGTTCAAATAATATTTTAGGTGTAGAATATACGAATATATCGAAAAGATAAATGTTTTGAATGAAAGATGAATTTTCGTAAATGTTACAATTATTTTATAAAATTATTGTATGGATTCGATTTCATTCTGACGTGTCCATAGAGCCCCTAAATTACTCTCTTGGAACCCCGGGGCTCTGCGGAACACAGTTTGAGAACAACTGTTCAAATTATTAACTTCCGTATTTTTTGAAGTTTTTAGTTTTCTTAAATGAGAAACATTATTTTTATTATCATGTTATGGAATAAAATACTTTTTTTGTAAAAAAATTTTACTTTTAAATTTCTATGACTGAACTTCTTGGATCATTTTTTAAAAAGATATAAACATTAAACATTTAAAGTTTGAAGCATGTAGTAAAGAAACACGGGTGCTTTGCAAAAACACTATACTCCATTTAAGAGCAATGGAGTATAGTGTTTTAGTGCCTAGCATTTAAATATTATATCTTTTAAATAATACATCCAATAATAAATAAGCTGTACATACACATCTCACCATGGGTAATCTTCGTTTCTTGGAAAAGATAATGGTGATGGGTGTATAGAACTTCAAATGAGCTACGTTTTACGTACTTTTTACGGAAATGTAAAGCAGTAAAGCTCATATAAAAAAAAAAAATCACTTTACAATTACTATACTGTACGCACCCACTTACTATACAAATGCAATTTTAGGTAAGGCAACTTATACTTACGAAGAAGTTTGTGCAAACATTTTAGATCTTATAGCCAAAAATTATACATTTTATGAAATTAAAAAAAAATCTGAAATTTGACGTAAACGAGCTATTTGAACAGTAAGTTATTCCAACTTTAAATGCGTGTAAAAAATAATTAATGGATATAATCTTTATTAAAAATCAATCTTAGATAGTTGCATATGTGGCAAATGTATTGGTCAAAGAAAATTTCTTGCCGGATAAATAAGTTTTAATTTTATAGTATTTTTATTGAAAAATATCGCTAATTTACGTGTAAATAATGATTTTTGTCAAAATTCTATCTTTAATGCGTATTAATGAAGATATTAACAAATGATGTTTGAAATGTTTTCAGTATTGTTGGTTAAGAATAAAAAAAAAAGTTATTGAAATTTTAAGTTTTACATCAAATAATTATGTTTTATAAGATAAAAAGTTCCAAAAACCGAGATATTTTCTATAATTCAAAAGTTATATACAACCCAAATATGATTAAATGTTTTTAAAACTTTTGTCAGCTTTGTGCAAGGGTTATATACTTATATTAGTACATGGTGAACAAATATATAATGTCAAGTGTCTAGCACAATATTTTCGTATTTATGGCCAAATTCTACAATTTTTATGAAAATCTCATATACAACTAATTTTACCTTTTTTCTCAATTTTTAAATAATTTCTCCATATGCTTAGGTAAAATATTAAGGATAGAGAAAAATGACCTATTTAAAGTACCAACTTGATAACATTCATTATATATAGAGTTGCTAGTTGAAACATTTTGACAATTTTTTCTACCCGAAAAAGTGAAAAAACACACACCATTATAAAACCAATATATTCTTCATTTTACTCAGAATCTAAAATGTTAACACGAAAATGTTAATGAAATTTTATATTCTTCTATTATTATATATTTATATATTATAATTTTGAATGAAGCAAAGGGTATATTAGTATACATGTTATTTTTTTTCTAAAGACTTTATTTTTGGTACACTTAACTTTGTCCAAAGTTGCATAGTTTATATCGTAAAACTGTATATCGTAAAGTATATGGTACTTTGAAGATTTATTTTTCCCTCCCCTCAATATTTTTTCCAGGCGTGAAGAAAAATTGCTGAAAAATCAAGTGAAACCCGTAAAATTTGCAGTAGTAAACGACACTTTCACTAAATCGATTTCAGTTATTTAATCATTACTCATGAATTAATGTTGCTAGTGATTTAATATTTTCATTATATATTAATGACATATTGTTAATAAAAATTTGAGAATTTTTCGGCAAAACAGAACTTTGAAAATATCTTAATTTTTTAGACTTAATCTCTAATTCAATTTTGAATATTTGAAAAAAAGTTTGAAAAATTCAATATAATCATACTTATATACTTCTCTAAAGATACCGAATTTTTTTTTCTAAACCATCTCGGGATTTTTTTTTTGTAAACGTTTAGGTAAATTACTGTACGATTTTTACAGAATAGACTGTTTTGATATCAATTTTCAACGTTAAAATGTGTATATAGAATTACTGGACTACTTAATCATTATGACCCTTTATAGAAATGGCATATTTTTATCCTGAAGCTTTGCTCAGAATCATCAAACTAAAGAAATGATTTATCGTTTCTTTAAAATTCAATACAACCATCTCCGTTATCTTGTCCGAGGAGCGAAAAATATTCCATCGTGCAACGTACGTACTTTTTTATAATGCTGATGTAAACCATGACTCGTGGTTGTGGTTTAAGAATTCTAAATGTTTAAAAGTCACGTAGATGAATATAGATAACCAAACTTCTTTTCTAAAAATGTAGATCTACTACGATTACTGTTTTTGAAAGTGAAAGTGAAAAAAAATATTGTAAATTTCAATGGGAAACTTTAAATTACATATACATTATACATATAAGATATCAATCAATATCATTTTGCCATATTCGAATAAGTTGTAAGTTGAATATTTGATAAGGCAATTATTTATCATCGATAAAAAGCAATTTGAATATAATGTGCAGTATAAGTGTAGAATTGAAGCACTATAGTTTCTATTCCTAAATCATTTGAACGTCAATTATATAATGTATTGTGAGGAGCCCTTTTAAGAATGTATCTGGATAAAAACTTCTTTGATAAATATAATTTGTCGTAACAGAACTAATAATTAGTTCTAGTTTATGTTCAATTATTTTATTTTTAATCTTTGTTATCTTTATTATAGGCAGTCAAAACTAAAAAATTGATTAGTGAAATGAACAATCGATACTTAGATAATAGTTCTAGAGAAGAGGTAGTACAAGTGCTTAATAGTTTACTTTATATAATAAAATAAAATAAATACATAGATAAAATAATTAAATATATTCGTAAGTACTATTTAAATGTTTGTTTTATGACTTGTTTCAAAAAAATATTTTCTTCTGTTACCTATGTAATAGTGATAGATTTTTGCTGTAGTTGGTTATAATTCAAATATTTAAAGTTCATTGTACTTAAATATATTTATTTAATTCATTTACAGTGCCGTAACTAGAGGTTGGCGACATGGGCGCTTGCCAAGGGCGCAGCAAACCAAGGGGCGCATTTGAGTAAAATAAAATTGTTTTTTGTAACTTTTTTGTTTTTATAAATTATTTAAAGTTTTATTAAAATCAAGTGCAAAAAAGGCTAGAAAGATACAATTGTAATATTAATAACAATAACTATTTAATGTAATACCTGCACTATTTAATATTATATAATATTAAATTTATTTACACAGAATAAGAAACGTTGTGATTTTTTTGGTTTAATCTTATTTATTATTATTATTATTATTTTTTTTTGTAAATTAATATTCACTAAAAATGTGGCAGTTTTTTGATGACCACGTAAGAATGTAATATTATTATATTTGTATAAAAAATTATAAATACGTATGAAATAAAAACAAAAATAAGCACCAAAATAAATTTCTCCAAGGGCGCCACATAGGGTAGTTACGGCACTGTTCATTTATTCAATTTTTTCTCACGATTTCTATGAACAATAGTTATTTGAATATTTTCTAGTTAATTCTTTTGTGCTAACATTTTATTTGTATAATTTACAGTTAGAATTATTTTATAATCAATTAACTGTTAGTTCATCTGAGTTTACTATTTACGATGTTTTCATATTAAACATGGGACTCATGACATCGGTAAGTAATCATTTTTTGTACTTGGCAATACGAGTTAAAATTATTATCTCAGATAATATTTAATGTAAATTTCATAAATTTAATGGTATTTAGGCGATTCACTAACTTTATCTAAGTATAATTTGTTTTCTTTAGGTATTGGCTGCTGGTGCAACATACATTCTAATACTGGTACAATTCAATTCCGACAAATTAATTGATTTGGATAAATTCATTGTGCAAACTGAACCTAGATGAAGATAATATTAAATATTAGTATGCAGGAGTGTATTAATGAAAATGTCTTAGGTATACACCATTATTTCCAAATTAAATAACCCAAAAAAAATTTTTTTCGCTATGTTCATAAATAATAATACCTGTCACTTAGACTCCTATACAATTATTAGCGGCAACAATTTCCATAGATACCAGTTTGACTTTGATACGCGATGAGACAAAGATACAGTAAATAGAAATATCTAAGCGATTTTGACCAATTAATATTTAAATAATAGCAATATCATATCTTTTAAAGGTAATTTTTAAATCTCTCACGATGTATAAACGAAATTTAGAAAAAAATATATTTAATTGAAATGGGTAAATAATAATTTTAGATCTATACTTAATATTACTTATAAAATTAAATTATGTTGCACTAAAACATATGACATATGTATTATATACTTATATAACATCTGTTTTTTACTAATTATAACTTTGGTTGTATCATAATGTTCAATTATACGTACAGTATACACCTACAATTATATAAAAATAAAACAAACATAATATATGAAATAAAATATAAATTAAGGTGTCTGTATGAATCTATATTATATACGTTTTAAATTTATATAGTTTTAATATTTGTAACATTTCTAGAGAAATGATATCGTCTTTTTTTCTGTAGAAGAATATTTATAAATTAGAATTATTATGATGTGGAGGTACAGCTAGAAAATTTGCAAATACCTAAATTGTTTAGCAACTTTAATTTGAAAATATTACCAAATACCAATATGCGACAAATAACTAAATTTAACGCATCAAGAATTCAGAACATTAGTCACTTAAACTATTAAGTTACAGATAGAAAAAGTATGTTCTTCACCCCATGGGGTATTTTACGTTCCTCGAACAAGTTAATGTGGACGAGTGTAATGAATTTTAAAGAAATTATAATAATTTCTTCAGTAAATGACTCTGAACACAGCTTTAGAAAACACAAAAATATACCATTTCAATATTTAACCGTTTTTAGTTAAATTGTCCGAATATTTTAGATTCTGAGTGAAGCAAAGGATCTTATGGTTTTATTATAATGTTTTTTTCTGTTAACACTTTTTCTGGTAGTAATAATTATCACAAAATTATCCCAAAAGTTTCATCCAGCAACTCTAATTAGATCATAAATTTGATCTAAATAGTACTTTAAAGATGTCATTTTTTTATTTTCTCGGTAGTTTTCCCAGTTGTGTAGAAAAACTGCCGAAAAACCGCGAATTCGCCGGAAACAATGTATATATATATATATATATATATATATATATATATATATATATATATATATATATATATATATATATACACCCATATATTTATATATATGTGTAAGTAAACACTCTTAAAGTGTTTCTAATCAATATTTAATAACATTGTAGAATCGAGTTATATACACCCTCTTTTTAATAATTAAACAAATCGTTAGAATATTGATTGCTAAAATTCAACACTAATCATAGTTGTCTGAAATGTCGTTTCAGTTATTCCTTTAGTTTAAACAATATAATTCTTACCTACGTAAAAATATGTATTACTTTTAATTAGACGTGAAATAAAACTAATAATATCCCACTGAAGATAATATAACTACGTGATAGTTATGGACATATGTTAACATGATTTTTTTATTGCTGTTTTATGCGGTTTTATGTTATGTATCAATAAACTTAGGTTATTTTCAAATTTTAAGGAAAAATTTTCACATGAGTTTTGAAAATCATAAAATCTAACAACTTTCATAATAATCAATCATAGAATAACATTTTTAGAGTATGTAAATATTAATTTGTAAATATATTTTTAAATAAAAATGCATAAAAATTAATTAAGAATGTAGTAAATAAAACAATCTAATAATATGTATATTAGTTTATTATTTTTTAAATAATACATTGTCAATCAAAAATTACTTATTATTATTATACAAAAATATAACTATAAAATATTCCTATTCAATATTATTGACAGCCAAGCGTGGTATGCTAAAATAAAATACAAGTAAATAAAAAACTTTTATTTCATGATCCTTAAATATGTTTATTTATATTTCGATTTTAATTTTTTATTAATTTTTATTAATTAATTTTTTATGTTTGTTGTTTGTAGGTACTTACATTTTCTAGTATATTTCTTTATGCTAACATCCTAATATTTTATTTGTATAATTTACAGTTACCATTATTTGATAATCAATTATCTGTTAGTTTATGTGACTTCACTATTTGTGGCATTTATATATTAAACAGTGGACTTATCACCTCAGTAAGCAATATTTTTTTACTGATCAACGAGAATAATACATTTATAAATATGATATAAGATACCATAGTTTCGAATCTTTTTGAAACTTCGTGTCTTCTCACTTAAACGTGAATAAGAGTAAACAACAAAGTCAATGAGATTCAATGGACCATATTAATATGTAAGAGATCAATGGCTATCGAATGACGTTTGAATGAGCTCTCTAGAATCAATATGTGGCAAGCTATGCAAGTTGGAAGTAAACAACAACGCATTGGAAGAATCGAAAAAAAAAATCGGTTCGGCAGCAAGTACCGTACAAGCAACTTCTCTTGAGAAGAATTATTCTATTACTGTAAGAGGGATAGTAGAGTTTAATTTATTTATTTATTCACTATCGATAAATATTCATCGACAATTATTAATAATAATAGAATTACAAAAATATTTCAATTGTAATAACTGTCAATTGGAGTCAAAAATTAAAAAAATAAAAAAATAAAAAAAATAAAATAAAAAAAAGCCGATAAGATAATGGTGGTGGAAGTTCGTCCTTCGTCGCTTCGCTCCTCGGACAAGATAATGGTGAGGAGTGTATAGCACTTTCTATCATGGGATCACCTGGTTTACGATAGTTTAGTTGTATGGTACTTTACATTTGAATGCAATGATAAATCATTGTAAGTTAAGTACAGGATACAGTAGTTGGGTGGGATACACGAGATGCATTGCTAGATTAGGCATTATTGGATAGATTTTGGAATTATTTTATATTATAAAAAAAAAAACGATTCTGAACGAAGATGAAGATGTCAGCCTTAAATTGTAATATATATTTTATTTTAATATCCTAGATTGGGTTAAATTTACATTTGTCTATTCATGTGACTTCTGCTCGTGAGCATTGGACAAACCAGGATGTGCATAGATAGGGCGTAGGTAAATACCATATTATTTGCCTAAATGCACTATCGTGACGGCACCACCCGACC